>CAUYQG010267078.1:0-11561 GCA_963574415.1 Tarsius wallacei
ATTTATTTTTTTGGGTTTGGGGTTAGTATGGGCGGTGCCCAGCTGGTCGTGGGTGGTTTGGCCGGGTGGGGCCACTGCACTCCTTTTTTGGGGAAATTGTTTTCAACCAAAAAAAAAAAAAAAAAAAAAAAAAAAAAAAAGAATAAATCCCTATGAAGATTAATTATTTAATAAGGTATAATGTTCTGAATAATTTTCTAAAACCAATCTGCTCAAGCCATTCTCCTGGTAAGATTTGTGAAATAAGCCGGGCTCAGTGGCTCAGCCTGTAATCCCGCGCTTTGGAAGGCTGAGGTGAGTGGATTGCCTGAGCCCGCGGGTTCGAGACCCGCCTGGGCAGGCGAGACCTCATCTCTACAATAAATAAAAAAATTAGCTGGGCGTGGTAGCGCGCGCCTGTAGTTCCAGCTACTTGGAAGGCTGAGGCGGAAGGATCGCCGGAGCCCAGCAGGTCGAGGCTGCAGTGGCCAGGAGCGGCCACTGCACTCCGGTCGGGGTGACAGAGTGAGACTCCAACTCAAAAAAAAAAAAAAACAGATTTGTGAAATGACTCCTCATCAACTTCGGGGTAAAAATCTAAATTCCTTAACACGCCATTAGTGGTTATCAGGACCTAATTGCTAGTGTGTCTTCATCTCTAAAAACCACTCCATTCACACCCCAGGCCACTGCTTACAAGGACCAGTAAGCTCACACTTTCTTGTTGTCCTTTCCACTTGGAATTCCCTTCTCCATTATTTGGCCTAATGCTTCCTCATCCTCCAACACCTAGCTGAAAGCACAACCTCATCTGAGAAGCTTTCCTGAATTGCACTTGTGATTTAGATATTCCTCTTCTGAGGACCTCCAGCATCTTCTAACATAGCACCTGCTTCAAGTATTGTAACTCTGTGAATTGATTGTGGAGCTCCTTGACAGCAATGAGTATATTTTGTATCTTAGTATTTATATGTGTAGCATAGTGCATGAGCATGTAGAAGTTCAAAAATGTTTGCTGACTGAATGAATGAAATAGTAAATAAAAACATTATAATCAGATTTCAGATTCTTCATAAATTTGAATGAAATAGTTCAGTAGGTTATATCCTAGAATACTTAGAACCAAGATCACAATCTACATTCACATGGGCCAGTTAAGTTTCTTGACTTTGATCACAGATTTTATCAGTTAATATAATCATTTTAGGCCAGGCTCGGTAGCTCAACCTGTAAGTCCAGCACTTTGGGAGGCCAAGCCAAGTGGGTTGCCTGAGCCCATGGGTTCGAGGCCAGCCTAGGCAACTTGGTGAGACCTCGTCTCTACAATGATCAAAAATAGCCCGGTGTGGTAGAGCATGCCTAAAGTTCTGGCTATTTGGAAGGCTGAGTCGGAAGGATCACTGGAGCCCAGCAGGTCGATGCTGGGGTGGCTGTGAGTGTGCCACTGCACTCCAGCCTGGGCGACAGAGTGAGACTCCAAATAAAATATATATATAATCATTTTATGTATATGCACTTTAAAAACCAAGGAAGGCATATGAGTGTAAATAAAGACACTTGCCCAAAGACGGGTCTCACATTTGACTTTGCCTTCTGGAAGTTAATCTCTAAGCACTTGGAATGTCCTGTCTGACACAATTGCTTTTGTTTACCTGAGCACCTTGGGCCACACTAGTCTATACTATCAATGTGATCTACTGTGTTGGGGGAAGGTGGTTGAGCCATGGGCCACACAGTATCCGCTCAACCTCTGGAGAGGCTGGAGACTAACCTCAGCAACAAAAGTAGCCAATCATGTCTAAGTGACTGAATACCAATTTTAAAACACTTCACACCAATCAATACTCAAATAAGCATCCCGAATCACCAATACTCTGCACATATGAACAATTAAGAAATTGCCTCCATGCACTTACGTTGGCAGCACTGTACAAACATATCAGTAAAATTTCATAACCCTGGTTTATCAGTGTCTCACAGCTGTGTTCGTGTCAATGTGTGGTAGAGTATTGCTGAGTGGCAATCATTATTGTTGTATGTTTTTGTATGCTGTCACAAGAATGTCAGAGCTTGAATTAGAGCAATGAACAAACATTAAATTTCTTGTTAAACTTAGCAAGAGTGGAAGTGAAATAAAGGACATGTTAATCCAAGTTGATGAAAATAGTGCCAAGAAGAAAATGGCATTATACAAATGGATTAAATGTTTTTCTGAGAGGAGAGAAAGCATCACTGATGAAGAGAGGTCAAGACGGCCAGTAATAAGCAGAACTGTCAAAAACACTGCAAAAATTCATCCAATTGTGCACAAAAACATTGGCTGACTGTGAGCATAGCAGACCAAACAAACATTGAAAGAGAAACAGCTAGGAAAATCTTAACTGAAAATCCTGGCATGAGGAAACTGTACAAAAATGGTCCTGAAGGAGCTCTTGAATCATGACAGTGTACCTACCAGCTCACAAAGCACTATCTGTGAGGGAGTTTTTAGCCAGTAAACAACAGCGATGGTAATACAACAACAGCTCTGATGGCCATTCCAGAAAAAGAGTTCTAAAAGTGCACTGACAGGTGGACTATGCACTGGCATCAGTACATAGCTTCCCAAGGGAAGTACTTCAAAGGTAACTATAGTGATATCCAGCAATGAGGTATGCAGCATTTTTTCTAGGATGAGTTCACAGACTTAACTGCCAGACGTTGTATTGTCATGCATCAGTGTTGAAGAAGTAAGTACTATCTGCACAACTCTACAGAGAGGACAAATGGAAGCTCCATGACTACAATTTGCTTAGACCCTGCCCTATATACCTCTTCTCTTGACTGGTTTTGAACTGTAACCTTTTGCTATAATAAATCATAACTTGAGTAAGCATTCAGTGGGCTCTCAGAGTCCTTCTAGAATTATCAAATCTAATGGTGGTCTTGGGGACCTCCAAACTTGTAAGTTTCTCAGAAGTACAAGTGGTCTTGGAGACCTCCAAACTTGACCTTGGTACCAGAGTAAAGGTATTCTTGGGGACTCCCAAATTTACAGTTGGTATCAGAATTAAGAGCGTTCTTTAGGGCTCTCTAACTCTGTTATGAGGCCACTGAAATCCATCAACAACAGAACACCTAAGAATGTTTGAATTATTAGTGATGGTAGTAGCAATGAAGAATTGATAACCCTCTGATGAATGGTAAGAATAAAAATAAGCACATTCACCAGAATGGTTATAATTAACAAAACTGATAACTGCAAATAGCAGTGAGGTTAAACAATAGTTCTATAACATACTTTTGTTGTAAATGTGAAATGCTACAACCACTTTAGGGGAAAGTCTAGCATATCTTTTTGTTGTTATTGCTGTTTCTTTTTTGTTTTTTGAGTCGAGGTCTCATTCTGTTGCCCAACCGGTAATGCAGTGGCATGATGATGGTTCACTGCAGCCTCAACCTCCTAGACTCACACCAAGCCTGCCAAGTAGCTGGGACTACAGGAGCATGCTACCATGCCCAGCTTTTTTTTTTTTTTTTTTAATAGAGATGATGTCTCACTATGTTGCCCAGGCTACTATGGACTCCAGGGCTCAAGCAATCCTCCTGCCTCAGGTTCCCAAAATGCTGGTATTACAAGTGTGAGCCACTGCACACAATCTTGCCATTTCTTATATAATTAAAAATAAACGTATCCTGACATAGCAATTCCAATTCTAAATCTATACCAAGGAAAATAAAGATATATGTCCACAAAAACACTTGCACAAAATATTTATAACATCTTTATTAATAAATAGCAAAAAATAGTCCAGATAGCCATCAATAAGATAATATATGAACAGTGATATAGTCTTACTATGAAATGAAATTCAGCAATAAAAATAAATGAAGCACAAGATGACTACAACATTTCTCCTACCCTGAGTTAGTTGATCACTCTTATTTTACAAATGACATGGCTTAAATTTGACTAATATTAATATGTAAAATAAAATAGAAGATTTCCAACGTGAAGCAACTATAGTGTGTTTCTTCTATAGAGTAAACCTAGAGAGCTTCCTCAGCACCCAGACAGGAAAAGGACTAGCAGCATACCCCATGACTCATCAAAGAAGTGATAATAATTACAGACTGAAAAGAAGAGAAAAAAAGCAATCAACCTGGGCTGCCACTAGCCAGGCTTTCTGCTAGGTAGCTATACAGATCACTGGCAGCCTCCAAAGTGGAGAAAGTGAGTGAGGGGAATTCAGGAGTTCTGCTCTCCTGCCAGGAACTTGGAAGACCCTGAGTCTTGAGGGACTCCAGTACATCAAGGGAAACTGCCTTACCCACAGCCGAGCTCTACTGAAACCTTTGTGAAATGGTACAGGGGGAAAAAAAAAGCCCTAAGCATCTCCAGTCTCTATATTCAGGAACTCAACCCTTGCCACTGGCTGCTTTCTAGCTGGTCTAGGAGGGAATGAGCCACAAAGGAAAACTGTTAACTGACAGTTCCTGGCTGGGGCCAGATGCTATGAGAACATCTGAGGCTCTGAGAATGGCTGCACTTTGATATTCAGAATGCAAATTGCATGGGGATAAGGCAAGAAGTCAGGTAGGACTCATTGCCATAGGACCTTCTCACTCCCCATGTAAAAACTCTTCTGTGCCCACCCTAGACAACAAACAGCATTACCCCAGTGGCTGGGCAATCCCTCTTAAGCCCCACTAGGGTATCCAAGGGTGCACACAGGTGAAATGCTTGAGCTCCTCCCACTCCCCACTCCACTTGAAGGCTCAAAACAGAAAAATAATCTGGGTAATCCCCAGAACCTTACCCTCTTACTAGGTTGTCTGGGCGCTTCCTTGGAAGAACACAGACAGCCCACAGCCACCATCGCAACCGGCTGTCTTGCAAAAGCGCCACCTCCTGGCCAGAGGTCAACAGTACAGCCCATTCCAGCCCAGTAATACCTCAGAAGTCCTGATCCCAGACCCCAGCTAACACAACTTTCCAAGCCACTCTGACCACTCAGGATGCCATAAGCCAGAGTAAGTACCCAGCACTAACATCCAGAATCTATAAGGAACTCAAATAAAACAGCAAGAAAAAAGCAAATAACCCCATTAAAAAGTGGGCAAGTTACATGAACAGATGCTGGTATAGATACAGAGAAAGGGGAATGCTTATACACTGTTGGTGGGAGTGTCCATTAATACAACCTTGATGAAAATTTTCCAGAGAACTAAAAGTAGACCTTCCAATTGATCCAGAAATCCCACTTCTAGGTATCTACCCAAAGAAACAGAGGTTGCTATTTTTAAAAAGACACCTGTAACCACATGTTCATCTGAGCACAATTCACAATTACAAAGATCTGGAATCAACCTAAATGCCCATCAACTGATCAGTGGATAATAAAAATGTGGTATATATACACTATGGAATATTACTCAGCTATGATAAAGAATGCAATAATGTCTTACAGCAACTTGGATGGAATTAAAGAACATCATCCTAAGTGAACGAACTCAGGAACAGAAAAACCAAACACCATATGTTCTCACCTACAAGTGTAGGAGCTAACCTAAAGATCTGCAAAGGCATAGAGAATGATATAATGGACACTGGAGACACAGAAGGGGGAAAGAGGAAGGGGTGGAGGGATGAAAAATCGCCTATCAGGCACAACATGCACAGTTGGGGATGAGGGTGCACTTAAAGCCAAGACACGTTTGCCACTATACAATGCAGCCATGTAACCAAAAACTATTTGGACCCCCTAAAGCTACTGAAATAAAGAAAAAATGATACATAAATAGGAGACCATACTATCCTAAATAAAAAATTGTTAGATTACAAAAAAAAGAAGAAATAGTCTACTCAAATGAGAAGAAACCAAAAAACAATTCTGACAATAAGAAAAAACAGAGTTCTCCAGCACCTCAAAATACCACCCAAGCTCTTCAGCAATGGACCCTAACCAAAATAAAGTCTCTGAAATTCCAGATATAGAATTCAAAAGGTTGATTACAAAATTGCTCAATGAGTCTCAGGAGAAAGTTGAAAAACAACATAAAGAAATTTTAAAACTATTTAGGACATGAATGAAAAATTCTTCAAAGAGATACACACCTTTAAAAAAATCAGGCTGAAATTCTGGAAATGAAAGAATCATTAGGGAAGTACAAAATGCAATGGACAGTTTAGTAGTAGACTAGAACAAGCAGAAGAAAGGATCTCAGAACTTGAAGACAAGGCTTTCAAATTAAACACATCAGACAATAATAAAAAAGAATCAGGAGAACAGAACAAAGTCTCCAAGAAATGTGGAATTATGTAAAATGTTCAAATCTAAGAATCATAGATGTTCCTGAGGAAGAAAAGAAACAAAAGATTTGGAAAACCAATTTGAAAGAATAATGGAGGAAAACTTCCCTGGCCTTGCTAGAGATTTTAACATCTAGATAAGGGAATCCAAAAAAAATAAAACACAAGATTAATTGCAAAAAAGTCATCCCCAAGGTATATAACATCTGGTTATGCAAAGTTAATGTGAAGGAAAAAATTTTAAGAGCAAGACGGGCTCGGTGGCTCAGCCTATAATCCCGCGCTTTGGGAGGCCGAGGTGAGTGAATTGAGACCCGACTGGGCAACTTGGTGAGACCTCATCTCTACAATAAATCAAAAAACAATTAGCCAGGCGTGGTAGCGCACGCCTGTAGTTCCAGCTACTTGGAAGACTGAGGCGGAAGGATCGCCGGAGCCCAGCAGTCTGGGTGACAGAGTGAGACTCCAACTCAAAAAAAAAAAAATTTTAAGAGCAGTGGGACAAAAGCATCAAATAATTTACAAAAGTGAAGCTATTGCACTTACTGCAGACTTCCTAGGAAAAAATTCTACAAGCCAGAGAGGACTGGGGACCCTTCTTCAATCTCCTAAAACTCAAGGATTTTGTATCCTACAAAACTAGTTTCATAAGTGAAAAAGAAATGAAGTCTTCCTCAGACAAGTAAACACTAAGGGAAATCTGTCACCAGTAGATTAGCACTATAAGAAATACTCAAAGTCCTAAATACTGAAATAAAAGGTCGAAATACAGCTGGGTGCAGTGGCTCAGCCTATAATCCCAGCACTGTGGGAGGCCAAGGCAAGAGGACCCCCTATCTCGTCTCTACAATAAATAACAAAAATTAGCTAGGCATGGTGGTGTGCGTCTGCAGTTCCAGCTACTTGGAAGGCTGAGGCGGAAGGATCGCCTAAGTCCAGCGGGTCGAGGCTGCAGTGGCCGTGAGCATGCCACTGCACTCCAGCCTGGGTGACAAGAGTGAGGCTCCAACTCAAACAAAACAAAACAAAACAAAAAAAGGTCAAAATACACCAGTAGAAAACACTGAAAATCATTAAGCTCACAGACCTTATGGAACACCAATAGAGAAAATAAATAAACAGAGCTACCAGATATATAATAGAGAAAACAGATAAAGCAATCAGACAACAAATATGATGAATAACAAGCACAAGTAGACATTCTCATATCAAACAGATTTTAAATTCACAACAGTAAAAAAAAGAAAAATATGGTTATTGCATAATGATAAAGAAATCCATCCAACAAGAAGACATAACAAATTTAAACATATATGTACCTAACACCAGAGCCTTCAGCTTTATAAAACAAATCCTAACAGACCTTAAAAAAAAGATAGCAATACAGCAATACACTGCTAGACTTAAGTGTTCTACTGAAGCAATAGACAGATTATCGAGGCAGAAAGTATAAAGAAACATCAGAATTAAACCAGACCCTAGAGCAAATGGGACTAATAGACATCTACTAATACTGTACCCCAAAACTGCAGAATATATATTTTTCTTATCAGCACATAGAACATTCTCCAAAACAGACATATGATAGGCCATAAATCAAGTCTCAATAAACTCAAAAAAATCCAAATCATATCAAGAACCTTCTCAGTCGGACTCAGCCTGTAATCCCAGCACTTTGGGAGTCCGAGGCAAGTGGATTGCCTGAGTCCGCGGATTTGAGACTAGCCAGGGCAACTTCGTGAGACCTTGTCTCTACAACAAAGCTACTTGGAAGGCTGAGGCGGAAGGATTGCTGAAGCCCAGTGGGTCGACGCTCGGGTGAACATGAGTATGTGCACTCCAGCCTGGGCAATGGAGTGAGACTCCAACTCAAAACAAAAAAACAAAAAAAAAAGAACCTTCTCAGATCACAGTGGAATAAACCAGAAAATTAACACCAAGAAGGACTCATAAAACCAAACAAACACATAAAAGTTAAACAATCTACACCCGAATGATCCTTGAATCAATAATGAAATCAAGATGAAAATTTTAAAATTCATCAAAATGAAACAAATTACCAAAACCTCTGGGACACAGCAAAAGCTGTGCTCAGAGAAAAAATTATAGCACCTAAGGTCTACATTACTAAGACAGACATACTGACAACACCACACCTCAAAGAACTAGAAAAACACAAATAAACCAAACTCAAAGCTAGCAGAAGAAAAGAAATAATGAAAATTAGAGCAGAATTAAATGAAATTGAAATCAAAAACACAATATGAGAGGGAGCCCCCAAAAAATGGAATTATCTTTTGGAGGGCAAGTCCCTTGTAGCACAGGCTTCCCCTGCTAGGTAAATTTTCTAGGAAACCACTGATATCAGTGTACAAGTTAGCGTTATTGTGTATCAAAATGTGCAGGAAGAAACAATCCCAAATTATGGCAAATAGGTAACTGGTTCTTCCACTAACACAATGCACCTGCCCACACTACACTGAGCATTCACATGTTTTTTGACTGAAAATGACATGATCTGCATGCCCCACCCTCCCTATTCACCCAATCTCACCTCAAGTGACTGTTTTTGTTTCCCCAGATGAAAAAAGTCCTCAAAGGGAAACATTTTGCCAGTGTGAAAGAGATAAAACAAAAAACGGCAGAAGCATTAAAAGGCATGAAAATAGACAAGTTTAAAAATTGGAAAAAGCATTTTGATATGGGTATTGCATCAAACGGAGAGTACTTTGCAGGTGACTGAAGTTTAAGCACATAAGAATAAATACAATTTTTTAAATAAATAAATTCTGGGGTGTTTGGATCCCTCTCTCCTATAAAGGATCAATAGCAAAAAGTTGGTTCTTTGAAGACATAATACCCCATAACTTTAAAATAAAAAAATTTAAAAGTAAAAAAAAAAAAAAAACACAAACTTGATAGACCACTAACTAAATTAATTAAAAAATGAAGAGAGAATAGTCAAGTTAGCTCAATCAGGGAGAAAATGGAAACATTATAACTGATACAATGAAAATTCAAAAGATCATCCGAGACTATGATTAAAACAGTAATTAAAAGTCTCCCAACAACAACAAAAAAAAGTACAGGACCTGATGGACTCATAGTCAAATACTACCAGACTTTTAAAGAAGAACCAATACCAATTTTACTGAAGCTATTCCATAAGATTGAAGAGGACGGAATTCTTCCTAACTTCTACAAAGCCAGTATCACTCTTATACGAACGTCAAGAAAAGACCAAACAAAAAAAAGAAAATTACAGGCTAATATCCCTTATAAACACAAATGCAAAAATCCTGAACAAAATATTAGCAAACCAAATTCAACAGCACATAAAAAATCCACCATGACCAAGGAGGTCTTATCCCTGGGATGCAAGGGTAATTCAGCAATGTAAGTCAATAAACATGATCTACTGCGTAAACATAATTAAAAACAAAAATCATATGATCACTTCAATAGACACTGAAAAAGCATTTGGTAAAATCCAGCATGACTTCATAATAAAAATCCTCAGCAAAATAGACATACAGGAAACATTCCTCAAAATAATAAAAGCCATATACAACAAACCCAAAGCCAAAGTTATCGTGAACAGAGAAAAGTTGAACACATTCCCCCTCAGAACTGGAACAAGGAAAGGATGCCCACTTTCACCACTCCTATTCAACATAGTACTGGAAATCCTAGCCAAAGCAATCAGGAAATAGAAATAAATAAAGGGTATAGAAATTGAAAAACAAGACATCAAACTACCTCTGTATGATGACAATATGATTTTATACCTGGAGGATCCTAAAGACTCCTCCAGAAGACTCCTGGACGTGACAAATTAACTCAGTAAAATTTCAGAATACAAAATAAACACGTATAAATCAGTAGCACTGCTATATTCCAAGAGTGACCAAGCTGAGAATCAAATCAAGAACTCAATGCTACTTACAATAGCAGCCAAAAAGCTAAAATACTGAGGAATATATTTCACCAAGGAAGTGAAAGATCTCTACAAGGAGAACTACAAAACACTGATGAAAGAAACTGTAGAGGACACAAAGAAATAGAGAAACACCCCATGCTCATGGACTGGAAGAATCAACATTATTACCCAAAGTGATCTACAGATTCAACACAGTCCCTATCAAACTATCAACATTATTTTTCACAGAAATAGAAAAAAAAATACTAAAATACATATGGAACAAAATAAATAAATGAAAAGCCAGAATAGTCAAAACAATCTGAAGCAAAAATAACAAAGCCGGGGTATCACACTACCTGATATCAAATTATACTCAAAGGCTGTAGTAACCACAACAGCATGGTACTGGTACAAGAGCAGACACATGAACCAATGGAACAGAATAGAGAATCCAGAAATAAGCCCAAATACCGACAACCAACTGATCTTTGACAAAGCAAACAAAAACATATGCTGGGGAAAGGACATCCTATTTAACAAATGGTGCTGGGAAAATTGGATAGCTACATGCAAAAAAAAAACTTGATCCCTATCTCTCCCCATATACAAAAATTAACTCAAGATGGATTAAAGATTTAAATATCAGACCTGAAATCATACAAATCCTAGAAGAAAACCTAACTCTTCTGGACATCAGCCTAGGCAAATAACTTAAAGGCTAAAACCCCAAAAGCAAATGCAACTAACACAAAAATAAATAAGTAGGACTTAACTAAGCTAAAAAGCTTCTGCACAGTAAAAGAAATAGGCAGCCTACAGAAAGGAGAAGATACTCACAAACTATACATCTGACAAAGGACTGATATCCTGAATCTACAAAGAACTTAAACAAATCACAAAGAAAAAAGCAAATAATTCCATTAAAAAGTGAACAAACGACATGAATAGACATCTCTCAAAAGAAGATATATAAATAGCCAACAAACATGAAAAAATACTCAGTGTCACTAATCATCAGGGAAATGCAAATTTAAGCAATGATAACATACCTTATACCAGTCAGAATGACCATCAGTTAAAAGTTTTTTAAGCCGTGCTCGGTGGCTCAGCCTGTAATCCCGCGCCTTTGGGAGGCTGAGGTGAGTGGATTGCCTGAGCCCACGGGTTCGAGACCCGCCTGGGCAAGCGAGACCTCATCTCTACGATAAATCAAAAAATTAGCCGGGCATGGTAGCGCGCACCTGTAGTTCCAGCTACTTGGAAGGCTGAGGCGGAAGGATCTCCGGAGCCCAGCAGGTCGAGGCTGCGGTGGCCGGGAGCGGCCACTGCACTCCAGTCTGGGCGACAGAGTGAGACTCCAACTCAAAA
>CAUYQG010267081.1:0-19810 GCA_963574415.1 Tarsius wallacei
CACACATGTGTTCAACACATCACTATACACCCCTTCATAGCTGTGGAACCAACCTAAATACATATCAACCCATCTGTTGATAATTAAAATTTATTATATATATATATATATATATATATATATATATATATATATATACACACACCATGCAATACTATACAACCATAAAAAAACAATGAAATCACATCCTTTGCACCAACATGGATGGCGCTAGAGAGAATCATCCTGAGCAAACTGACTCAGAAACAAAACCAAACACCCCATGTTCTCACTCGTAAGTGGGAGCTAAACGGTCACAAAGATGAAAATAATAGACACCAATAAGAGGAGAGGAAAAGAGGGTGCAGAACTATCTACGGGGCACAATATTCACTAATTGGGGAATGGGCCACCTGAGGCCCAGTCCCTACCACTACACAATATGTCCCTGTAACAAATATGCATGTGTAACCCCAAATCTAAAACAAAAATTTTCCTTTAACAGAGCACTATATAAAGACTAATTTTAGTAATAGTGGCAAATTGATTAAAAGTTTACTATTTAAATTCCTACTTTCTCTGCTATATAGCAGAATTTTCGTAGGCACTGTCACCATTTTATTTGTCACAGACTTGTATGTCTAGCATGAGAGCTATTCAGTCAAGAGTTATTATCACGGAACTAGAGAATGTGCTTCCCAAACCAGGGCAAGTGGTGTCATGGAGACCTAGAGAGGGTATGGGACATGGCCCTGAAGATTTGAGGGGTGGGGGGGATAAAACTTAAGTAGTTGGACTAGTAAGTAACAGAATGTCTTTTCATGATTAAACACAGACATTTGGTTCACTAGAAGAAAAACATGCATGACTTTCCATATTTATAAATCAAGACGACTTAGAAGCAAAAAGATTGTCCTCAAGAATGAAATTGTTCCATTATCCCTCCACCTGGTAAACTATCTGCAGGGATGGGCACGGGGCTAGGAACAGTGTAGGATAAAACGAGAGGGATTTAATAAGGTACCACTCTAGCAAGTTCATACTTCTGACACATTTTACCTCCTTGAGTTAAACTGAAAATACTACTGGAAAGCAGATGCAGCCTCCTGCTCTTTCCTATCTCACTCCTCAAATCCGCCTTCTTTCTCACTGTAGGAGAAGACCACCCTTCAGTTTTAGGGAACCCCAAGAGAAATGAGAAGAGCCTCTCGACACCAGCACAAGCCCCTGCGTTGTGACAGGAAGACAGGTAGACCAGCAAGAGGCGCTGAGCAATGCTTGGCGGTCTAAAAAGGCAATCTGACTTGATGTGGGAGCCGGATCAACCTGCATGCTGGAGGTGGCTACTTAGGGGAGGTGGGTCCTCCGAGAGAGAAATTGACAAGGCTTTGATGAGCACATTCTACTGCCCTAGGTTCTAAGGTCATAAAAAAGTCGAAAAGAGATTCTCGGTTACAGAAGAGCAAAAATACTAACTCAGAAAAGCGTGCCGCGGGACAGACCCATCGGTCACCTATGGGCGGGGACTCCAGCTTCGCACCTGTCTTCGCATGTGCAGCGCATCCCCTCGGCCCAAAGCCCCTGGATGGACAGAGAAAAAAAATATTTCCTTCGAAAGCTACTCTGCTTGTATCATAACCTAGGGTACCCCGCGTTTTCAGGTTAAAAAGATTCCCTGCGGTCCTTCTTCCAGACACCTCCCCCATTGAAAAGAGCCGCGAGCCTTGCGCCAGAGCTAGACGAATAAAAGGCACGTGGAAGAGGACGAGGCGGAGACAGGGAGGGGCGTCCCCTGCCGGGGGCACCCCGCCCGCAGCCCGCCGACCGTCACCTGAACCCAAAGGACCCGGCGCCCCTCGCTGCCTTCGGCGCCTTCTCTCGCACCGCGCCGGGGCCTCTGAGGGGCAGACGCTGTTCCTGGACGCCGAGCCAATGCTGCTGCAGGGTCCGACCGCGGCCGGTCGCCATGGAGACAGTGCTGGGAGCGCCGGCCGTAGGGTGGCACGCCTCCGACGCGCGTGCGCAGAAGCGAGGCGGTGCGGCGCGTGCGCAGACGCGTGGCCGGCGCGGCGCGTGCGCGGCGCCCCCTCGCCCCCCCCCCGGGTGAGACCTGCTGCAGACGCCGCCGCCTTAACTAGAATTCCGGGAGCAGCCTACTAGACACTTCCGAGTCCTGGCTTTCCCCACTCTCCCACTTTCTGACGCCGCTGCTTTATGTTTAGCACACCGAAGCCTGCTTTGTGGCTGCCTCGTTCATCTCCACTTGCTGGCTGTTTACTGTCCGGTTTTCTTTAACAAACTGAAACACAAAAACTAAATCACGTGCCCATAAGTCATAGCAAAACCACAATCACATGGAGAACTTCCCGGTCTGCACAGTCCTCTCTAAAAGGGTGATGAAAACACTCCTCAGTTTGTAACTGCTCGTTTGATTTTGGCAAGCTCTACTTGAAGCACGCAGGGAGTCGTTGCCTTAACTGCCTCTCTGGAGACCTGCGGTGCACGCGAAGGCAATCTGCATAGAGTATTCTGGGCCAACCGCACGCGGCAGCAGCCTTGCATTATGGGAGTTGTAGTCTCTTGTGCTCTTTCCACAGCAGCAACCCAGTTAGGACTGAGGTCCGTCAAACTACTATTCCCAGGACTCCCAGGGGCTTCCCAGGTTTCTTTGCGAAAGCATGGCGGGGAGAGTGTGAATGTCAGCATAGAAGGTAGTCAGAGCATTTAATTCAAGTTTTTAAAAAGAAGTAATAAGGGAAAGTGGACATCAAGTTTACTCAGGAGAATTTTCTTCTTCTTATGCACTGCTGGTTAAACGTTTATGCTTGGAACGCCCTGTAAATGTGAATGCATAGACCTGAGTACGTGTCCGGCTGGGTGTGCAGCGGATTGTGTAGCTTTGCTAATTTTAGTTAGCATCGTCCCTAAGCGGAACAGTTTTTATGAACATGACTTGTGCTTTTTTACGAGCCATAAGGTATACGGAGAAGCTGCACAGATCCTCAGGGAAGCGATTGTTTTTGCCATACTTGGTGCTTAACAAAGCCTGCTTGAAGACTGAGACCAGTTTGAAATGGGGACTTCAAGAGCCGAAGAAAACGGTGCTATCTGGATGTAATATTGGAGTCACCCGGAAAACCATCTGGACACAGGGACCGAGCCCCCTAAAAGCAAAGGAAGACAGCAGCAAACAAGTGTCTGTGCACAGAAGTCAGAGCGGGGAAACCGCCATCTCAACGTCACAGAAAGGTAAAGAGGAATACTTGTGTAATAGTCTTTCAACAAATATGACAAAAACTGTTGGTGCCCTTTTACACCAAGTTCATTGCAAAAGGTAGAAGAGCAATTCACACAAATTAAAAGATAGAACCTCTGAAACACAGTTTAGAAACAAAGAATATATACACCTACAATTTTCTTCACCAATTTGGACTCAGATTTAAAACTTGATCTCAAATTTGATATAACTTTGTTTCATTATGCCTAGGAAATTTTTCTCAACTTGTATCTGCTCTGATGCATGTAATAAAGAATAACTGGATAGGACGAATAGAAAAGGGAGAGATTTTTGAGTCATAATCAGTAGGGAGAACTTTATGTAACTCAACTCAATAAACAGTTCTGTTGAGTAACTATTGTTATGCCCAAATACTGGTGTAAACTCTATAAAACTATAGAATTAAAGATGTCCAAAACATCATTTGCCCTCCGATATTACCTGCAGTAATGGAAAGAATATATAAAAATAGGAAGGGGCCAGGAGTGGTGGTGGCTCACACCTATAATCCCAGCACTTTGGGAGGCCGAGGCAGGAGGATCACTTGAGACCAAGAGTTCAAGATCAGCCTAGGCAGCATAGTGAGACTTCGTCTCTATAAAAAAAATCAAAAAACTATCTAGGCAGGGTGGTGAACGCTTGTAACCCCAGCTACTTGGGAGGCAGTGGCAGGAGGATTGCTTGAGGCCAGGAGTTTGAGGCTGTGGTGAGCTGTGAGCATGCCACTGTACTCTAGCCTGGATGACAGGCTAGAGTACAGTGAGACTCTGACTCAAAAAAAAAAAAAAAAAAGTACGAAGGATGAAATGTAATTTTGTCAGGGAAAGTCAGACATTTGTATAGGTATTTTAAGTTTAATTTTTGTATTGTTTATTTCACAAGTAACTTGTAGAAACAAGAGGCATAGAAAGTAATTTAGATGTCTATGATTATACCACACAAAGTTGACTTGTGAATATTTTGGTTTATGTTATTTCAATACATACGATTTTTAATAATTTTAACCAAAAAATTGAATTATAACATGCCAGTTGTTCTCCTAAAAGCAAAGGAGGCCAATTACCTGCTGAATATGTCAAAAATATAATCTAGATTTTCACTCATAATAGCACTTATGCATGAAGGAACAGCGTGTATGCAAAGGTGAAAGGCATAGATGTGTTAAGCAACATGTGTGTCAGGTCATCTGACTCAGGCAACAGTGCTGCTTGGGCTGCAGGCCAGGCCTGCTACAGAGCCCTTTCCTAATCTGGACCCCATTCAAAGACGATAGCCTTCCTTGTTACTCAGTAAATGTATGGGAGCCATAGTCCCAAATACAGAATATGCTGCCTCCAGAATTCAAAGAGGCCTATCAAGCATTGTAGGAGGATGCAATAATTTGCCTCTTACGGGAGATTAATAATTTGCCCAACATGTCCCAGACAGCATACCCCTGCAAGTTTCACTGATAGAGTTGGTGAGGCTCAGAATCTTTGTTGAGTCCATTTCTCACACTTGGAGCCCATCTTACCAAGCCTTGTAACAAACTTTCCCCTGATTACTTATTGGCATTAACATAACGGCATCACTAGATAAATGTAATACTCTGCTAAATGTCCAGAACAGCATCATCCAAATAAAACTTGCTGCAATCATGGAAATGTACTATTTGTGTTTTCCAGTATGGTAGCCACTGGTCACATGTGGCAATTTAGCACCCAGTCACTTGTGTGACTGAGGAAGTGAATTTGTTTAATCTTAATTAATTTAAATGGTCGTGTGGATAGTGGTTGCTGTTTCGGACAGCCCCAAGTCCAGAAGTTTCCAGTCTCTAAAGACTGTATTATGATAGAGAGTAGAAGAATTAGCAAATCTTGGGCAAGACTATAAATATAAACTGCTCCAGTTTCTAGACCTGAATCAGTTTCATGTTACTACAGACTACTACTGCTGCTCCTTCTCAGTAGAAATGGAAAAGAAAGTGTTCTTCAGATCAATGTCAAAAGCTTAACACACTCCCATAAAGTTGCCATATGTGGCATTGCACCTGTGTTGAGGCTACTGCTTGGTTAAGCTTGCAGTGAACCACTGTCATTTTCTAGCCTCAACTAGTTCTAAAGGGAAGACTGGTAAATTACCTGGCATTACGATGGGGACCACCACCCCTGTATCTTTAGGATTTTAAGATTGGCACTACTTTTGCCATTCCCCCTTGGATGCAATATTGTTTTTAATTTACTCTCTTGGTCACGGGGCAGTTTCATAGGCTTCCGTTCAACTTTTCCCACCATGGGAAAAGTTGCCTTAATCTCCAAAGGAACTAAAGTAGGGGTTGTTGTTGCCAACTACTGAGTATATCCATTTCCTTTATACATTTGGGAATCAGGTAACTACCTACCAGCCAAGACCCTGGACTCAGCTGTGAACCTCTTACATGCCAGACTCTATTACATGGCCTTGTATGCACTGAACAGCGAGGGCCATGATGACTCTTTGGATTCTTCAGTATTATTATCAGCACAGACTCTATGTCCAAGTGATAGCTGTAGGTCCCTTTGGTGAAAGACCAGGGGAGTCATACACACTTGCTTAAGTCCCTCAGAGAATCCTAGCTTTTCCTTCAGTAAATGGGTTCCAGGTCTGAAAACTGATTCAGGTCTAGAAACTGGAGCAGTAATCAGGACTTTGCATTAGAGCAGCTGCCTTCAGCCTCCAGATCATCCATATCGATGTCTCGTGATTATATAATTGAGCAGTATCCTTGTCAGCTGCCCATCAGCCTTGCTCTTGGGAATGCAGCATTCTAGTAATCATCTCACACTGCCTGGCTGCCACTTCAGCCTTGCTGTTCCCTGTGATAGTTGTGCCCACCCTGGCTTCTGATTAACGCTGCGACCTAGTCTGTATTTCAGGATTCTTTTATCCTCGCTTTCAGAGAATCCTGCTCTGTAACAATGTAACGGTGACTTTCTTGGGTCTTTGACAAACAGCGTCCTCCAAGTCTCCTAAAAACAGTCAGCTGGTGGGTTTTCAGGCTTTGTGTCTTATATTTTCTCTAGCCACCCATTCTCTGAGCCTGTTGAGCCTTTCCTCCAGTTTGTCATGGCTGTTCTGTCAGCTTTACTTCACTTCATGGGGACCATCCCAAAATCCCAACTAGGAGCTGCTTTCTAGGACCATGACTGGTGTCACCCGTTGTGGGGCATCCCAAGGAAGTGGACTCAGGAGGATGTGCATAAGAAGGTTTGTCAGAGTGCTGTCAACACATCTTGAAGGGTAGGGGGAGCAGGACTGGACAGAGGGAGACCCTGAAGTATGTTTTTATTCAGGGACTCAACCAGTCTCTGGGGCTGGACTGGCCAGTCATTCCTCCTTTACTTGGGAGCTGAGTCTCCTGCTGGGCCTCAGCCAGGCATTGAGGAAGGGCTGGCCTGGGGAAGCACAGTGATCTAGGTGAGAGGCTCTGGGATGAAAGATATCCAGAGAGGAGCTCGGTGGAAAACTCTTAGCTGCTGGTGCTCCCACAACTGGGAGCACCCACCCACAACACTCACTGTAGGAGGAGTGAATTTCAGGAGCAAAGGGCATGAGGGTGTTCTGCATGAAGTCATTAGCTCAGAAGAGAAAGGTGGGCAGTGAGCAGCTTCTGTTGGAGACAGCTGTAAAGTAACACTCAAACAGAAATTGTAAAAAGGTATAGAACATGAATAATATTCAGCACAGGGCTTTCCACATATAATAGATACATGAATGGAAAAGACCTGTCACAGACCCCAAGCAGAGCGGGAGTGATTTTTTGGGAGGGACGATCAGGAATCCAGGGTGTTGGGGCCAATGACCCAGTTCAGGTAATAGGGACAAATATAGCTACATGTTAGTATAGTTGTTATAGTTTTCTCAGCTTGAGACTTAGTGCACAGCTGGCAGTTATTATGTACTCAAGTGTATTTTGTGACATTAATAGAGAGTGGAATGAGATGTGTCGATGTAGGCCCCAACTCCTAAACCTTGGAAAGGAGATTGGACTTGTGGTGACAATTACCATTTGCCTCAGTCCCATGCATTACACAGACTTTAGCAGATGCAATCTTTTTATTATTTAAATCACATCTCTAAGCTGGGAACCTGTACTGAAAAGTTGAAGGATTGTGCTATGTGGGTTGTGTGATTTTATGAAAGAAATAAAGCTTGTTATACAGAAGGGAAAAGTGGGAAAGCAATAACAACCTCTGTTAAAATTATGTTGTTTTTCTACAAAGAAATTCATGCGAGATCTATATTTAAGAAGTCTGGGTTTCTAATGTGGTGAATGAATCAAGCTATAAATAAATAAGCTATAAATACCAGGAGGTGATTCACTTTCTCAGAATCAGTGAAAAGTGTAGCCACAATTGTAATGTTATTTGTAATGATATAGCTCTTTGCATATGTATGAAGATACATCTACACATATGTATATACTCTGTCCCATAACAGTGTCTGAATTGCATTTCTTTAGCTCTCAGCTTCTATATAATCCATATTCACATCTTTTATTTTAAAAAGTGGTCTCTGCAGGTTCATTTTCTAAGTGTGTTTGATTCATAAATCTTTCTAACCATCCAAATTCCTGTTCTGAATTTAATTCCATTTTTATTTTCTGCACCAGTCAGTGTATCTGGGGGAGGGCAGCATTTGGGCAAGTTACTGACTCACGAGTTGATACCTACTTTGATCCCTTAGTCCCTGGTCCCTTTGGTGGACAAATCCAACACTCTTCCTAATCTGTGAGCAGCAGATCCAGGTCCAGAGCCAGTTGTTTTCACTCGTGGGGCTGGATCACTTGTTAAAAGGATTTCTTCATCCTGGAAATCAAGGTAGCATTAAATGATAATATTAAATTCAACTGAAGTGTAGATTCCCAAGTCCTGCTCTGAGAACTCTGCTGAAGTTCTGGCAGCAGGGACATGGTGAGCATACCTGATTACAGCTGGCACGCACGACTGATTGCTGTTTTCTCTCTACAGTGAAAGAAGCCGGAAGAGATTTTACCTACTTAATAGTGGTGCTTATTGGAATCGGCATTACAGGTTGTAAAATACAGCAAGTATAACACCCCTGAATAACTCTGTCACTCACCTTCTGGTGTCACTGTTGTTTTGCTTCATCTTCTTGTTCTGTGATTTACAGGTGGCTTGTTTTACACGATTTTCAAAGAACTTTTTTCTCCATTCAGTCCAAACAAGATATATGGGAAAGCCTTAGAAAAATGCCGATCACATCCTGAGGTAAGTTCTGAAGACTGAGTTACATGGACTCTGATGACAGGGAGAAAATGTCAGGGAGAAGGAAGCAGCCATAATTCAAGTACCTGAATTCTGAAACTCATGTAATAAATACCTAATGGTTGGGTTGTTATTACATTGTTAGGTCCTTGTTGTTTAAGAGTGCCCAAAGGTCAGTGTACAGGTGTTTTCATGCTAATTGTACAAGAAGGTTATTTTACTTGTTGTTTGTAGATATTACAGGCTTAGAATACACCCAAACATCAAACTCATGTAGTAAGTTTCTAATCTTTTAGAAAAGCTTGGTTCATGGCCTCATAACCATAATGGTCAGTGTTAGCACTTACAAAAGTGTGTCTGTGCACCGTTTTCATTAAGTCTCACAAGAACCATTTGCATTAGGTACCACTGTTTTCTCCAGTGTGCAGAAGGGGAACTGACACTTAAGAGGTTAAGTAACTTCTCCAGGATCACTGAGCTGGTGAGTGGGAGAGCCAGAACCTGAAGCAAAACTCATCTGATTCCAAATGTTATGCTCAACCTGCCTCAGTCATGCCCTGGGAGGAATGGATATGTGAGAAAGCGACCTCGATTCATTGATAGACCCTATCCAAGGAGGGCTGTACATCGTGGCTTTCCAGTCACAGGTAGCAGGCTAGTGTGGCCGGTAAGGTGCCAGATCCTTACTCCCTGGGTAGAAAGCTTCAGCACTGAAAATATTACTCAGCAAATTCCTCATTCTTTCACCTTGAATGATAACAGCAGATAGCATCACAGATATCAATCAAAGCTGTTCTTTACACTGACCAAGGGGTAATGGCAGAGAAACCTAGACTTTGCAGACCCTGTGGAATCCACAGGGCGATCTTAGCACAGATGCTGGCAATGGTTTTCCCTGGGGCACTGACTCTGAGCGCACCATCAGTTTCTCTAATGGTGTCAGGGTGAAACACCTCAGAAGCTAACGGTCTGTGGCATGTTTCTTTTTAAATTCACTGATTTCTTTTCATTGAACTCTGGGCAGTCTGGTAACCATGGAGAAGGAGGCAGAGAGGGAAGGGCATCCCTGAGTGGATTGAAAATCAGTAGGAAATAAGGAAGGCTCTCATTTTAGTTGTTAGAAATCCAAATATCTGACAAGAAACACTTATTACAGATTACAAAAACACATACGGTGTAACCTAAGTGTTAGGGTGCATCTGTGGAGAGACATGAAGAATTGCTGTGTTAGAAACTTAGCCTTTCATAGATCTTTCAGCATTTTGAACAAAACAAGACTCCACAGAATATACAAAAGAGTGAGAGAGAGTTAAAGTTGTAGCTCAATTTGTTGCCTAAAAGAACTCCACAAATAATAGTTAACTTTAATGATTTTGTCATCATTTTTTAAGAGACTTCTCTTTGCCAGGTACTTAAAAAAATAGAAAATCCCAGGCTGGGTGCGGTGGTGGCTTAGCCTGTAGTCCCAGCACTTAGAGAGGCCAAGGCAAGAGGACTGCCTGAGCCCCGGGGATTCCAGACCAGCTTGGGCAACTTAACTTGGCAAGACCTAATCTCTAAAATAAATCACAAAAACTAGCCAGGCATGGTGGCATGCATCTGTAGTTCCAGCTACTTGGAAGGCTGAGGTAGAAGGATCGCCTGAGCCTAGCAAGTCGAGGCTGCTGTGGCTGTGAGCATGCCACTACACTCCAGCCTGGGCGACAAGAATGAGACTCCAACTCAAAAAAAAAAAAAGAAAGAAAATCCTAATGTTCTGATATTGACATGTTTAATCTGTTAAATTATTTGGAAAGTTGTTCCATGTGTTTCAGCCACACAGTTCTGAAATGTCTGTCATCTTACATATTATTCCTTTTTAAGTTTCCTGGGAAATGTGATTCTGAGGATATCAACGAAGAGACTAAAAATGTTACAGAGTTGAGGGTCAAATTTTTTTAGTTTGATGTCAGATCTTTATTTTTTTAGACAGGGTTTCACAGTATTTGCATTTTAAATTCAATAAAAACTCCATTTGTACTTTATGTGAACTTTCTCATTAGGAATAATTTATTCACACCTTTAAGGGTCATTCGTACTTGTTTTTTTCTCACTGTGTTTAGTGACTTTAATAATTATTGTGATCTCATAGCTTTTAGTATCAAATCCCATTACTTAAATTTTATTTTAAATGTTCGGAATTTTTTCTTCAAACCATAAGTTAGTAGAGAAGTATTTGAACACTGTTTCAAATATTGTGCTGTGTCTTGTTTTTTGAAAGGGGAGTAGGAAGCACTTTACTTCTTGTTACGTTGTTCTGAAAATACAAGACTCACCATGAAGTTGTCCATTTTCATCTCTGCATGAAATATTTGTTTAAATTATTTACAGGGTGATTTTTATATAGACCTTGTTTCAGTTCTCTTATCATTGGAGCTTCATTTTTTGAAAGGGTCCTAGGCTTACTGCCTTTTTTCCTAAAATAACTTGGTTTGTCAGAAACTGTTTCCTTTAGAAGCTTAAGAAATAACACAAAATAAAGCATTGACTTTCCTCTGCAGGTGGTGAGTGTCTTTGGTGAGCCAGTGAAAGGCTATGGGGAGGTGACGAGGCGGGGCCGGAGGCAACATGTCAGGTACTGGATGAATTCAGAGGACATGTGGGGCAATCTTTAAATGGAAGGAACTTGGACTTAGGTGCTTTCATTTTCTTGACAGTTTCATTGAATATGTAAAAGACGGGCTGAAACACATGCGTGTGAAATTCTACATTGAAGGCTCGGAGCCCGGGAAGCAAGGAACAGTGCATGTGGAAGTGAAGGAGGTGTGAGCATTGTGGTCCTGGGGAGGCCTAGGGGGACCGAGGGTTTTGAGCACTGGAAGGGAAAATAACACCTGGAAATACTGCATTTTTTTTCAGAACCCAGACAGTGGCGAATGTGATTTTCGATATATATTTGTAGAAGTTGAGTCCTATCCTAGAAGAACTATTGTCATTGAAGATAATCGATTCCAAGATAATTAAGAGAATCAATCAGGCATGCTGCTTCCTGATGGTTGTTGAGTGGTTGGAGTCGCTGTTCTCCAGTTCACAGCTCTTCCAGAATCTCTTCAAAAGAATAAGACAGGAAAGAGTATAGCGCATATAAAAGTGAGTGTAATAGGATATTTGTTGCATTTAAACAAACTAGAGATTTTCTTGTGAGAAATTATGAAATAGAGCATATTTTATGTTCTCCCATTGAATCGTCGATCATGACAATATTTCTGCTCTACTTAACATCACCTTTCAGGATGAGAAATTTTTTTACTGAAAATTTTACACCATATAAATAAATAATATAGATTTTAGTATTTTATGCTTTTTATATTATATAACTGTATAAAGCCTGCAGAATAAAAATAAAACGAACAAAAAGATGTCACAAAGCAACTTCTCTCCATGTACTCTGGAGTCTGACTTGATGAACATGTGAAAATACTTGAAAAAAGTGAACAAGTTGGGAGACACCCTCAGCAGATTAGTCTCAGCTGAGAGACAAGTCAAGGTGGGGTTCAGACTTGAAGAGAGACATGAAAGCTTGGGAGAGCCCCAAAGGAGATGAGAGGAAACTGACCGGGGGTGCTGGCCTGCGTGAGGCCAGACTCGGGGGTGATGCTGTCTGCTCTGTTGCACTGTCCGCTCACATGGGCTCCAGGTGTAGAAGTGGATGGGGCAGGCAGGAGGACTGATCTGTTGGTTAGCTTGCTGGGCTCCTCTATGGCATGCAGTTGACCTTCTTTTGAAGAATGCACACTGTTAAAGAAGGTCAAGGTAGAGGAACTGGCCCAGCCAGGTGTCAGCACTTCCTGGAAAGCCACAGTAATTAATGCAGCATGCCATTTGTGCATCAGTAGACAAACCAGTGGAACAAATAGAACAAAATAGCCCAGAACAGATGTACATTCACATGGACACCAGTTATGCATCAGAAGTTACACTGCAGTGCAATGGAAAGAGATTTAGTATTCAACAAAGAGTACTAAAAAACAGTCATTTATACATGTGGGACAAAAGGAAATTGACTCTCTACACCACACCACCCAAGAATTAATTCCAGGTAAATGAAAATCTTTACAGATTTTAAAGGGGTAGACAGGAGAATATTCTTATGACATTTTGGAAAGGATTTCTTATTAGAAACCATATAGAAAAAGATTGATTTTAAAACCAAGAAATTAATCAAAACAAGCCACTACTGAGAAAACTTCAAAGAACATATAGCCAATAAAGCATCACTTTTCAGAATGTACAAAAAACTCTAATAAACCAGGGAGGGAAAAAAGCAACCTAATGGGCAAAAGACCAGAAGAGTTACTTCAGTCAAGAGGAAAACATAAAGCTAATGAGCGTCCAAAAATACCTTCTGCCTCATTACCATCAAGAAAAGGGTTACTTAGATTTCCTCTGCCAGATTGGTAAAAATTGTTACATCAGTAAAGATAAATGGAGCAAAGGGAACTCTTATCTGCTGCTGATGGGACAGATATTAAAGAACCTTCTGGCCAACCCACTCAGTATTATTTAGACAAGCTGAAAATGCAAATATTCCATAATAGGATTTCCTCCCCTAGGTGTTCAAAATAGAAAACCTCTTGCACCCTTGCCTAGAGACAAGTACAAGATATGTACTAACAAAAAACTGACAAGTTTTGACAAAAGATTGATGAAAATATATTGTGATATATAATTCCAATTAGCTTAGAACTGTGCAAGTCCAGGAGACAGATGAGATTGGACGTGTCCAGAGTGGTGTATGGCCATAGACAATTCCAGGGGATAGTTCTGATTGGCATGAGTCCCGTGAGATACAAAGCAAGGACTGCCTGTGTTTATACAATGCCAAGGAAAAGGAAGTAACAGCCATGTTTGTCAGCACAGACAAATCTCACAAGTATTTTGAGCAAAAAAGGCCAATTGAAAAATTATGTATGTGTTTATATGTATTCCAACTTCACTTATGTAAAGTTCAGAAGCATGAAGCTAAATAAGATGTTTAGAGACGTGACAAAACGCTAAAGAAATGCAAGGGAAAGAGACGCACACCTCGGGAATGGTTACTTCTGGTGTGGAGGGAGGAGGACGGAGATGAGTTTCATGGGGTTGGTCATGGTCATGGATGAGTTTTCACACAGGGTGGCAGATCGATAGGTATTCATTCTATTATATTGTACACTACAGGATGAATTACTCAGAAGGTGATAAAACTTAAGTTTCAGGGTCCCACACTTACACAGCCTCCAAAGCCCAGTACTTAATTTTGTGTTTATAATTTTTATTTCCGTTCATATGAAAGACTCCCAAAAACTAGTCGGGCTCGGTGGCTCAGCCGGTAATCCCACGCTTTGGGAGGTCGAGGTGAGTGGATTGCCTGAGCCCACGGGTTCGAGACCCGTCTGGGCAACTTGGCGAGACCTCATCTCTACAATAAATCAAAAATTAGCTGGGCGTGGTAGCGCGCGCCTGTAGTTCCAGCTACTTGGAAGGCTGAGGCGGAAGGATCGCCAGAACCCAGCAGGCCGAGGCTGCGGTGGCCGGGAGCGGCCACTGCACTCCAGTCTGGGCGACAGAGTGAGACTCCAACTCAAAAAAAAAAGACTCCAAAAACTGTCTACATCTCGGGCCCTGAAAACTTGGATTAACAATACAGGTTATAACTTTTACACACATCAAGTGTTTTATAAACTTTAGCATGGAAAAATTAGACTGTTTACCCGTCCAGGTTGTGTTCCAGGCCCAAGTATACCCTTCAGCCTGGTGTCTAGGCTAGATTTTATGTATCTTGTTATATAGAATTCTGAAGTCTCTCCAAACTCGATGCATTAGTGTATAGATCTGTGAAGACCCTGCTTTCTGTCCTTTTTCTACACCATAGTATCAGTATATTTGTTTTGTTTGGTGACTTTTTTTTTTTTTTGTCATGAGGAGTGAAGTGCTGGAATGCAGTGGTGCAATCACTGCTCACCACAGCCTTGACCTCCTGGCCTCAAGCGATCCTCCCACCTCAGCCTCCTGAGTAGCTAGGGCTACAGGTGAACGTCACCATGTCCGGCTAATTTTTTTATTTTTTTGCAGAGACAAAGTCTCGCTATGTTGCCCAGGCTGGTCAGTGATGTTCTTCTATATCCTAAATTGTTTATAATCTTGCAATTTTGGCTACACATATTTTTCTGCCCTCCTTAAATTGATTTTTGTCCACTTTCTACTCTCATGTCAACTGCCCTCTCCCTGTGTCAGGTGCTTATAGCAGCTGTCAACTAGGAAATTAGAGACCTCTCCTAACTACTGTCTCTGCTCCTGGTTTCTCCCCAAGATGCTTTCTAAAACTTGTGTCCGGTTGTGCTCTGATACTACCCAAGTCCTTCCCACTCAGATGAACAGTATTCACCATGGTGCTTGCACACACATTTGACCTACCACAGGAGAGGAGTTGACAACAGACCCTCCACAGCACATTCCTGAAGCCCCCAGACTACATGTGTCCCTCCCACTGAGCCCAGCAGGGCTGAGTCCTTGGCTGAGCTGTGTCAAGGCTGAAAAGCACAGGCCAAGTCAAGCAGGTGCCGAATCCAGAGTCCTTTGTGATGGCCGTTCCCAGGGAGAATCACACAGTTTAGAAAATGGCAAATCATGATAATCATTCCAGTTTTGGATTTACTTTGGAGAAGACTCCTCTGACCAAAACTTATTGTCATGGACCCCCTTGAGTAAAGTCTTCCTTAAAGTCATAAATAATTTTTTTCTTAAGCAATTTGTACTGAAGTCTTTCCCAGATGTCTTCTGAGAAGACGTTTGTGTTTGCAATTGGCTCATTATACATAAGTCGCCCTGGTGGAAGGAGAGACCATACCTGACTCCTGAAAAAGTTTAACATGGTTTTGATGCTGACAAAAGACAAAAACTAATCAAATATTATTTCTATATGTGATGGTTAATTCTGTGTGTTGACTGAGAAAAGGAATGCCCAGATAAGCACTATTTCTGGCCAGGCGCAGTGGCTCACACCTGTAATCCCAGCACTTTGAGAGGTCAAGGCAGGAGGATCACTTGAGCCCAGGAGTTTGAGATAAGCCTAGGCAACATAGTGAGACCTTGTCTCTACAGAAAAAAAAAAAAAAACATTGGGACTGTGGTGGTGCCTACCTGCAATATGAACTTCTCAGGAGGCTGAGGCAGAAAGATTACCTGAGCCCAGGAGGTCGAGGCTGCAGTGAGTGTGATTGTGCCACTGCACTACAGCCTAGGCAACAGAGTGAGACGCTGACTCAAAAATAAAAAATTAAAATTAAACAAAAACTTATTTAAAATTAATTAATTAATTAAAACGCATTATTTCTGATGTGTCTGTAAGGACGTTTCAGGAGGAGATTATCATTTGAATCAGTACACTGAGTAAGGAAAATTTACCCTCACCAGTGTGGCTGGGCATCGTCCAATCTGTTGGGAGTCTTAATAGAAAAAAAAGGCAGAAGAAGGGAGAATTTGCTCTCTGCTTGAGTTGGGACATCATCTCCTTCTGCCTTCAGATGTCAGCACTTCTGGCTCTTGGGTCTTCAAACCCAGACTGGGACTTGCATCATCGGCTCCCCCGGTTCTCAGGGCTTCGGTTTGGGACTGAAACTCACTACTGGCTTTCCTGGTTATCCAGCTTAGAGATGGCAGATGGTGGGAATTCAGCCTCCATAATTGTGTGAGGCAATTCCCACAGTAAATCTCTTTCTATACATCCTATGGGTTCTACCAAATAAATTCCACATTTCTCAAAAAATGAAGATTTGGTAACAATAAACAGTTCTTGGAATACTTGTTTCATATCTGTTTCTGTGCTGTTTTGAAAAAAGGCACTGATCAAGGGTATGACTTTCTGGGTCCAGGCCAATACCTGACCACCTTCAAGTAAACACTCTGCTTTCCATGACTCTTGGTTGTCATAATCTCCATTACAATTTTGAAGGGGTAACTCTCAAATCTGTGTCACTGACCTCAAGTTTTGAGTGTGGCTAGCTGCCTACTGGGGACGTCCACTCCACATTAGAAGTCCTGCCCTTCCCTCAGCCTCCAGACACCCACCAACCCCATACAAGCAGCTATACTCAGTATACTCAGGTTCTTAACAATTTCTCTGTCACTCTCTCTCTCTTTTTTTTTTTTTTTTTAGGAACAAGATCTCACTATATGCCTAGGCTGGTTTCGAACTCCTGGTCTCAAGCAATCCTCCCTCTTTGGCCTCCCAAAATGCTGGGATTACAGGTGTGAGCCATTGCACCTGGCCTCTTACCGATTTCTATAGCAAACAGTCACCACTCCAATCCACTCCTCCCCTCTCCAAGCTCAAAATCCTAGATTGTTCTTTAAACCCCTCCGTATTTTTAAATTGCCAACCAATTATTGACTCCTATTATCTTTATTTCAAAAAAATTCTATAATTTCCATCCCTTCCTTTGCCATAAACCTAGTCCAAAATGTGCACACCAAAAATTTGCCATAATTTATGAGGTAAAACAGAAAGTGTCCATCTCATCTTCCTGGCCTCTCTACAGAAAGTGACCTTCTTGTCCTAGGAATCAGCTATCATATTGGGCAAAAAGATCTTTATGGCCTGGTCCGAGACCACACTGCCCACCATTGATTGTACGGGAGCATTGTCTTTTGAGATCCAACACACTCAGGAATTATCTTTGTTAGGTGTCAACATCCACAGTCTTTTTTCCTCCCAGGCCTTCTCAGAAGGATCCCGGTTCTTTTCTGCCAGTAAAGGTGAGGGCCAGAGCCACAGGCCTGAGAATTCTGGAGGAGACACTGGGCAGCCAACATCACCTGCTGGAGGTGCGGACTGGCCTGCGGCCACGGCAGAGGGCCACTGGCGCTGAGAGAGCAGAACCGAGCCCTGAGGGGGTGCCCACTGTGCTGTCACCGTGGCTGCAGATTGTGGGGTGGGGGTGGACAGCTGCTGGGTCGCCCGATGCTGAGAGGGGACCACTAGGAGGGCTTTGTGAAGGTTGTGTCTGTGTCAGGAGCAGCTCCTGTCTTTCTGCCGCTTCTTGGAGAACTGTGAGTGTTGGCGTGAGACTCGGGAACTGAGGCAGACCCAAGGTGGCAGCAGCAGAGCTCACCATCACCCCAGCTACCAAAATCAATGAACGTAGGAATGAACACGCTCAAGGCAGAGTGCCCGCCCGAGCCCTGCAGTTCACTCCTGACACCGGCAGGGGTCGCCTTTCCGCCTCCCCACCCCATGTTCCTTTTCACAGTGTTGCTGCTGCTGCGGCTGCTGTTGTTTCAAAAATTGCACAGAGAAACTATAAGCCCAAGTGGAATATTTGTCTTCGCAGTAACAGCTTATTTCTCTGCCCAACTTATTTACATTGTAATAATGCGAGATAAGCTTGTTTTAAACAAATCTCACGATTTGTTATCAAATCAGAAAGTATACACAGAGCAGGGCACCTGGGGTGAACTGCAAAAGTCAAACTGCTACAGACGAAGCCACTAGTATTCCGCTTCTGGAGCCCTATGTTTTGAATTAACTTGTCAGTTAAACATGAGATAGGGAGTTGCTCTTAATTCAATACATTTATTTAACAAACACCTGCATAGCCCTTACCATGTGCCAGTCATTGTTCTAAGCACATACAAACATCAGCTTGTTTAACCTTCATAACAACGCCTAGCTGCTGCCGATGGTTCAACTTCACACATGAAATAACTGAAGCACAGGTCACAGAGCCAGGAAGTGCTGCAGCTGGGGTTGCACCTGAGCGGTGTGTCGCCAGAGTTTGTACTTGCTATCACTATTCAGTGTTACCTGTGATGCTTCTTTTTTTTTTCTGTGAGGCTTTTTATTCTGAACTTGATAAAGAAAAGTGAGTGGTAAGTCTACTGTGATATGAGTAAGAACAGTGAAGAATTGGAGACTGAAACTGAGGGACAATAACATTGAGGACCTGAAGGAAGGAAGAGGAAACTTCAAAGGAAAGGATGGGCAGATGGATTATTGATGATGTAGATAAATGATTGATAGATTAGATAGATGGTAGGTAGATACAGATGAATGGATGGATGGATGGATGATAGGATAGATAGATAGACAGATATAGGTGGATCAATATAAATGAATGGATGGATGGATGGATGATAGGATAGATAGATAGATATGGGTGGATCAATATAAATGAATGGATGGATGGATAGATGATAGACAGATGATAGATATGGATGGATAGATATAGATGGAAGATTATAGACAGTCAGGCAGGCAGATGAATGGGTAGGAGGGAGAAGGAAAAGAGCAAAGCAGAAGAAGAGACAAAAGGACTGAAAACAGAGTTAGGCAAAATCTAAGACTAGGAGAGTGAGATGCCACCTGTTACTGGCTGACTTGTGCCTTTCTCCTGCCTCCAAAATTCTTAAGTGGAGGTCTCCAAACCCCAGCTGGAGTGTAACTGAATTTGGAGACAGGGCTTTTAAAGAGGTAATTAAGTTAAAACAAGGCCATTCAAGTGGGCCCTCATCCAATCCGACTTGTAATAGTAAATTGGGGCACACAAAAGACACCAGGGAAACACTCATACAGAGGAAAGACCATGGGAGGACAGCAAGAAGCTGGCTAGTTTCTGCAAGCCAAGGAGATCTCAGAAGCAACCAAACATCCTGACACCTTGGTCTTGGACTTCCAGCCTCCAGAACTGTAAAAAAAAAAATGTCTGTTGTTCGAGCCACCTGGTCTGTGGTATTTTGTCATGACAGTCCTAGCTGACAATACACCACCAAAACCAAGGAAAGAGATGAGGAACGGAGGAAGGACTAATTAGCAATGTCAGATGCTGATAAGGCCATCAAAAGGTTATAGTGTTGCCCTGAATTTTCTACTCAAATTAACATTATTTTATTTTCAGATCTTACCACTGTGGTTTCTGCTCTCTGCTTTTGAGATTTATTTGGTTTTCATATGTCTGAGCCAAACGAGAATCCTCAACTTTTGAGGGAGAGATAGACGTGGAAGAATCTAACAGTAATCTGGCATCTGCTTCAATGTGGAGTTGGTCAAGACCACCCATGCCTTTTCCTGGGGCATCTATGATTAACAGAGATGACATTTTGTAGACTCCATTTCTACATTGGAGGTGTATTTAACAGGCAGAGCTCTCCAGGAACAGCCTTACACAGCAAGCAGGCACAGTTTTTTAATGGGAATTTCTCACAGGAGCATTGTAAGTATTTCATGTTCATTTGTTACGGTATCATGAAATTCATCTTTCTGAGAAAAGTATACACAGATATTCTTATTTCC
>CAUYQG010267084.1:0-11315 GCA_963574415.1 Tarsius wallacei
TTTTTTTGTGTGGTGATAGGACTGTTGCTTCAATCTTCTGCATGTGGTCAGCCAGTTTTCCCATCACTATTTACTGAATAGGTTCTCCTCTCCCCAGTGGTTGTTGTTGGAGACTTTGTTAAAGATAAGTTGGTTGAGAAATTGATACTTTGCATCTGGAATCTCTGTCCTGTTCCATTGGTCTATATACCTGTTCTTGTTCCAATACCAGGTTGTTTTGATTACTGTAGCCTTATAGTAAAGTTTGAAGTCTGGAAGTGTGATACCTCCTACTTTGTTTCTTTTGCTAAGGATTGTTTTGGCTATTCGTGGTCATTTATGTTTCCATGTGATTTTCTGTGTTGTCATTTCCAGGTCTGAGAAGAATGATGTTGGTAATTTAATGGGTATTTCATTGAATCTGTAGGTAGCCCTTGGTAGGATGGACATATTAACAATGTTGATTCTCCCTATCCATGAGCATGGAATATTTTTCCATTTGTTTGTGTCTTCTTGGATTTCTTTGAGCAGTGTTTTGTAGTTCTCATTGTAAAGTTCTTTCATTTCTCTGATTAGGAAGATGCCAAGGTATTTCTTTTTTCTTTCTTTTTTTTTTTTGTGGCTATTGTGAATGGGATTTTGCTTTTTATTTGGTCCTCTGCCTGCTTGTTTGTGTATAAGAATGCAGCTGTCTTTTGCACATTTATTTTGTACCCTGAGACTTTGCCAAAGTCATTTATCAGTGCAAGCAGATTTTTGACAGATTCTTTTGGATTTTCAAGGTATAGGGTCATATCAAGACACATTTTTCAAAGTCATGCCAATTATACTTATAATTTATGTTTAAAAAGTAACAATGGAAGCTAGGAAATAATGGGATGGCAATACTTAAACTGCCAAAAATTGCCAGTTAGCATTTTATACCCAATAAACATATCCTCCAAAAAAGATATTTTTAGAAAAATTAAAACTAAGATAAATTAATTGTCAGCATGTCTACACTGAACTTTTAAAAGGAGCTCTTCAGCTAGAAGGAAATGGTCCCAAATAGAATCATGAAAATGCAGGAAGCCATAAGGAACAACAAAAAGAACAAATATATAAGTATAAATGAATATAGGTTGTTTAGAACAATCAAAATAATGTCTAGTGGAGTTTAACTCCCTATAACTGAAGATGGAACAATTTAAGTACTTGTTAGGATAGTAACTGCAGTAGGTTGAAATATATCAAATATTTTTAATCCATGAATTCATAATGTTAATAGTAACAACCAATTGGTTACCATGGAAGGATGTTAGTGAACCAATTTATAACTTTGGAAAATGATATATAAGTATAAAAGTTCAAGCATTACCTGTATCTCTTATATGACTAAGTAAACATAGATGGGGGATTTTCCCTTGATAATAGTATTCCAGCTAATAAATAAATTTTAAAAAATCCTCATGTTTTAATCCTAATGAATTAATGGATCCAGGCATTGAACATTAATGCATGAATATTACAGAAATGTAGCCAGACACATACCATTGGCCATGTGGTAGTCTTACCAAAAACAAAGCAAAACAAAATACAAAAATGAACCAGAATATGATCAAGCCTTTATATCTAATTACCAACAGACAGGCATTACAGCTAGGGAGCATCTCATTTAATATAAAACCATGGAAATACATCATTAAAACTTAAGTTTTAATAAGCTACTTTCTTCAATGAATAAATAGCAAGGGAAAAAAAGATAGAGGAACCAGTAGGTTAAGTGAACCCTGAAAGGCACATTAACCAACCATAGTGTGCAGAACTTATTTGGATCTTGATTTTAAGATACCTGTAAAAATACTTATAACATTTGAGACATTTGCAAATTTAAACATTTATACAGAGTATTTATTGATGATATTGTGGCACTATCATTTTTTGTGTTTGAAAATGACATTCTAGTCACATATAAAAAGTTTACTCATCTTTTAGAGACATATTCTGAGATAGTCACAGAAATATGATATGATCTTCGTGATTGTTTTAAAATAATACGTCTGAAGGAAAAATGAATGAGGATAGAAATGGAACAAAATTAGCCATGAGCAAATGATCATTAAAGCAGGGTGATGAATATGGAGTTTTCATTACATTATTAAGTCTATTTTATATATGTCAAAAATTATCCATAACAAAAAGCTTGAAAAATAAAATATATGTGGAATTACAATAAAAGGCAACAAACAGTAACATGTAGAGTGGAAGTGGGGTAAATAAAATTAAAATCATGTCAAATTCTTATCCAGAGGTGGTAAATGCATAAATTATAGTAGATTCTACTATGTCAAGAGTTCATATTTTAGCTTTTAGGGTAACCACTTAAAGAATGTATAACTACCACGCTTATAGAGGAGGGAAATGGAATAATAAAAATATATTTAATTACTTGAAGACAAAAGGAGAATTAAAGAACAAAGAACTATGAGTCAAAGAACATGTTAAGATGGTGACTGAATACAGATATTACCGTAATTACATTAATATGAAAGGACTAAATACTTCAACTTTAAAACAAAGATTATTAGACAGGATTAATAAAACAAGACAACTATAAGCTAACTATCTGAGGCACAATCTAAAAACAAAATCATATAAAGACTAAAAGTAAAAATATGTAAAAAAAAAAAAATACCATGCAAGCACTAACCAAAAGAAGCAGATATAGCTAAATGTATACCTACAAATAGTATGGTCTTAAAATATTAAAAAGTAAGTAACAGCATTTAAAAGGAGACATATATAAATCTTCAGTCTTAATTGGGATTTTCCCATACCTCTTTCAGTAATTAATTGAATGATGAAAGAAGGTAGTGAAAATATAGAAGATTCCAACACCATATTTAACAAATGATCTAATTTAATAATAGAACACTGTCTACCACTAAAGACTATACTTTTTTAATATTTAGCAAATATATTATATGCCTAAACATAAGTATGTCTAGCAAATTTCAAAAGCTTGAAACCATAGATTGTATTTTCTGATCACAGAAGTATTAAGGTAGAAATTAGCATCAAAATGATAAGAGAATTCCAATATATAGAAATTAAGTAATACATTTTCCCTATGTGTAAAGGAAATTAAAAATAATTATAACTTATAATGAAAATGCAACATATCAAATTTTGATATATTGATGCTAAAGCAATATTTATATGGAAATTTACAGTCTTAAATTCTTAGAAAAGAAGAAAGACTGAAAATCAGTAATCTAAACATCAGTGTTAAGGATCTGAAAAGGGAACAGTGGAATAAATTCAAAGAAAGTAGAAAAAATAAAGATAAAAGCAGAAATCACTGAAACAGAAAACAAATAAACAAAAAAAATGAGCTAGAAGATGGTTCTGCGAAAGGCTAATAAAATTGACAAAACTCTGGTAAGAATAATTAAGAAAAAAGATAAAAGGCACAAATTGCCAGTATCAGAAATTTTAAGAAAAAGACAGCACTATAAAAAATAGTAAGATCTTACCAAGATAAAAAAAGGTATTACCAAGATTTTTTGCCAATAAATTTGAAAACTTAAATGGTTAAATTTCTTAAAAAACACAACTAAAATTGATATAACACTTTTAGGAAATCTGGATTATTCTATATCTATTAAAGGAATTAACTTCATAATTATAAATCTTTCTACAAAGAAAGCACCATTTAAATTTACCTGCAAATTCTTCCAAACATTTAAGGAAGAAGCAATATCAATCTTATATAAACCTACATTATTAGGCCAACATAACCTTGACTTCAAAGACAAGAGGAGCATTAAAAGAAAGGAAATGCATAGTTTAATATTTCTCATGAAGATAGATGGAAAAATTCTATCCAAAACATTAGTAAGTCAAACCCAGTGATATATAAGAAGAATAATATATTATTCAGCTGAATTTGTTCCAAGAATGCAAGTTGATTATTTCAAAATCATTCAATGCAATTTACCACATTAATAAAGATTAAAAAAACCTTCTTCATCTCAGTAGATGATGAAAAAAATTGATAAAAATTAATTTTTCTTTATTTTTTCATTAAAATTCAACATTTATTTAAATAACCATGTGTTTTAATGTACCCTCCTTTGAGTTTTTAATTAGGTGGATTAAATCAGTAGATTTTCTAATATAAAAACATATGTCTAATTCCTAAATAATGCAAACTTTATTTTCATTTTTTTTCCAAATATTGCATTAGTTTGCTAGTAATTTGGTTAGGATTTTGCATCTAGGATTGTAAGTAAGAACGGTTCAGAATTTTTCTTTTCATGTTGTCAGAATAATTGGTGTTGGTACCAAGATTATATAAGTCTCATACAGTGAATTAAGGAGTAGTTGCAATTTTTCTGTTCTTTGGGATAGTTTGCATACATATTTATAATATCTGTTTCTATTTCGTATACATTTGTTAGTGCTCACCTGTAAAATCATCTGGACTTTTTTTGGTGGTAGTTTTCTTTTGCTTTTAAAAAGTAGAACAATCTGTTTTCCACTTACCCATCTATTTTGAGAAGTTATGCTTTTCAAATATCTGTTCTGTTTAATAAAATATTTTTCAAATTTGTTGACAAAGAATTTGTATATTTCACTTTTATGAATTTTTAAAATTTCTTCCGTCATTATTATGGTCCTTTTTTTCTCTAATATATTTTTTTCAGAAGTCCTAGATTTCATTTAATTTTTAAGTCTCACATTTCAGGACCATACTTTAACTTCTCATCCTCTTACCCTCTCCTGGGCCCTAAAGGAAATGGCCAGTGGGAAAAATTTCCTAGCTCCTTACAGGACCGAGGTGGTAGTTGGTAGAGAAGGGAGGTTCTTTGTTTTCCATGACCTGAGACAAAGTCTGATGTCCCTGCATGGGTAATGGTAGTCTAGTCACTGAGTGTTTATTCATTGATGATAAAGACTCATCTAAATGGGCTGATCAGATTAATACCTATTTTTAAAAACTACAGCAAACCTCATACTTAATGTTGAAATATTAACAATTTTTATGTTGCGATTATAAATATGTCTATTATTTTCACTTTTGTTCATCATTATATTGGTGATCCTAGCCAGTTCATTATAATCTTGTGATGGGCTATAATCTGTATTTTTAACCAGCCACAAGGTGATTTTTTAGCACACCAGTTAGGGGAATCTCATGACTACATGGTCTAAGATGTGATTTGCTTCTTATTTTGAAGTGGCCATAGTCTAAAAGTTGGAAAGGTGTGAAGAGCACCTTTCTGCTCGCAATTGGGACTGCCATTCTGGTGATACATTGATCAGACTGGTTGTGGATATTGCCATTCTCCTTGAAAAGTGTTTCTGTTAGCAAATATGGTGTTCACCAGATCTCTTACAACTATTTTTTAATCTATCAGAAACAAGTAATTCTGCATGCATATTGTAACAGCTTACTTCTGTTTACCTACAATTGGATTTAAAATTGTAATCATGGTTTCATATGTTTAGTTTTCATTTGTATAGGTTATATTCAAGTACAGCTGAGAACTTTTGCGACATCAGTGATTAATGTGTAGATATATACCATGGGTCAGTCTGATCCTAGAAAAATAATTATATATAATGAAGTATAGTGTAATGAATTTAGTTTTTGTAATAAATGTTGCCCCTCACTAGTGTGGCATTACTGAACATTAACGTTATTTTATTGATCTTGTTTTTCATATCTGCTCTTTTTTTGTTACAAAATAATACCTGCCTCTAAAATTCAAACAGTGCATAAGCATAAAAATAATAGCAAAACTCCCCTATACTTGCACTCCAAAACCATTCCTCAGAAGTAGCCACTGTGAACATTTTTGTCCCATCCTTTTTCTATACCTATTTATATATATTTTTCTATATTGTTTTCAAAGTCATCAATTTGGTATCTAATCTTTAGAAATTCAAATGTGTATATTAAAACCAAGATTAATTCTTCTTGTCAAATTTGACAACTAGGCAATTAATACACCAAAGTCTTAGGTATTTGTAATGCTTGTTATTTTATGATGATCTGTTTGTTTGTTTAGGGAATTAGGCAACACTTGTGGAAAAGAATGATTACCACTAATAATGGTGTACAATACTGTTCCTTTTGTTCTCGGAGCAACATTCCTACATATTCCCACAAATAAGTTTATGTTCTCATTCTGAGTGAATCATTGCCAGGAACAAGAAGTACATATTTACCAGTGCTAATGGAAAATGGCTGAGGAATTGAGCAAAGCAAATTACAATGTATCAGGCTAACAGTAACAATAATGTATTTTTATAAAAGACACTATTTATATTTAACATCAAACATGTCTTTAAGTTTTGAATTTCTCTATTCTATAAGACATAAACATCCTGATACTGACCATTGCAAAATATGATTGAGTCATGATGGTTTTTGAAAAAGTATATCAACTGAGACAAATCTCCCAGGATATAGTAAAGAGAAAGCATCAGCTGATTGTAGAGTACAATTCATAGACCAGATCAAAGACTACATCTTGGGGTTTTATGTGGAAAATGTACCACAATTTTATTACCCAACCCATTACCAATTCTGAAACATCTCTCAGATTTGTCATACTTTACCATATCTTCTCCTCCCATTGTAGTCTAAATTACTGCTGCAATAGCCTCTTGACTGACACCCTTGCATTTCCCCTTGTCCCTTTCTTTTCATTTTCCACACTGTAGCATGAGGGAGATTTTTACAAGGCTAATTGGATCATGCCACTGTCCTAGTGAAACCATTCATTTCCACTATTCAAAAACCTAACATGGCCCTCATCTTTCTCTCTTGATTCTTCTCATATCTTGCTCCCCTAGCTTCTGATTTCAAGTTACACCATCTCTTTTCTTCCTGAAAATCACTGTCCTGCCACAGAACCGTTGCACGTTCTTGTTTCCTCAGCTCTGTAGAACTTTTTCTTCACCTCCACTGAGTTAATTTCCTCTCTTTAGATTTCATCAAATGTTTTCTCCTCTCCAGCCACTGCTATACGTTACTATTTCATAGCTGTCTGTTTCTTCAACAAGATAGTTAGCTCTGTGTGTTCAGAAACTATGCATGTTTATGCCTGGCGTAAGCTGTTTGTTTAAAGTACGAAAGAATATGTGTAAGTTGGTAAACAGAATAAGAAGCAAGATTATTATAGCTGAAGACATTATGATCTGTGACTAATTAAGGGAAATAATTTCAAAGGAACGTTAGGGGCAGAAGTACTGATGAAACATGAATTAAAGGACTGATTTTTCAGATGAGGTAACTGAAGCTCATAGGGGTTAAGAAATCCACACATGGGAGCATAGCCACTAAGTGACAGAGCTAGAATTTTAACCTAGATTTGTCTAATAGTACTGCTATTCCAAAGATCAGTTATATGTATAAAGCCTTTAAAAAAGCATGGGAAATGCTGCATACACTGTTCTTCTGAAAATTCACAGGGATCATTCTGAATGTTAACGACTGACAATTTAGTAAGGAAACTTGTTTAACTTAATGTAACATAATACTCTTTTCATTTGGTAATACCATGAATGGAATTCGCCTTGGCAAATTCTGCTATACATTTCTTCATTCATTCATTTGTCCTTAGTTTGTTTTCTCTCTCTTTACTACACCGGTTGTAATTCCATTGCCAAATAATTCTTTCCAAAGAAGACATTTGCCAAATGCTTCCACCTAGCTAAAATTAGAAGACAAAATTTCCCTCTGTTCAAGATGAAACATTGTTTTTTAAAGTTAATTTTTCTTAACTTAGAGTCAAGTGTCCAAAGACACAGACCTCATATAACCTTCTTTCTGTCTCAGATGTACTCATTGCCATGAAATTATGCTCTGATCCCCCCACATTATTTAGGCTGCCAAATTGCACATGATGAAAGGCCACCAGACCTAGAGTAACTGTAAAAATTGGAACTTTGCAACTATTTTTCATGAGTTCAGGGAGACATTTGGTCAAACTCAGTCCAATTACCAATGATAAAACATACCAGTGTCACCTTTAATAATTACTAAAGAACAAGACTTAACTATAAATAATACTACATCTATTTTTTTTTTGAGTTGGAGTCTCACTCTGTCGCCCAGACTGGAGTGCGGTGGTCGCTCCCAGCCACCGCAGCCTTGACCTGCTGGGCTCCAGTGATCCTTCCACCTCAGCCTTCCAAGTAGCTGGAACTACAGGCGCACGCTACCACACGCAGGTAATTTTTGATTTATTGTAGAGATGAGGTCTTGCCAAGTTGCCCAGGTGGGTCTCGAACCCGCGGGCTCAGGCAATTCACTTACCTCGGCCTCCCAAAGCGCGGGATTACAGGCTGAGCCACCAAGCCCGGCCCATAAATACACTTTAAAATAATTTTAAAATTTATTTGATAGTGACTATTTACTAAGTTCTTTAATTTCTAACTATCAGAAAAGAAGCAGATTGTTGCTTATTTTGGCTTCCAGAGCATTAGAGTGGACTCTTAGGGTGTGTTAAACCACCAAATCCAATTTTGGATTCTTAAAATTCACAGAAGCCAAAAATTAAAATTGTATTTTGAAGCTGGTGCTCAGACACAGTGACAGATAATGTCATTGTGAATGACTGAGGGACTGTACTAAAATGAATTCTGACATTTAATTGATGTTTAGTCTAACCTAGAAGCAATGGGAAAACAAAGCTTTGTAATTAATAAAGCTGCTAGGAAAATAGCCACAGTTCACTTTATTCTTTTCTTGGTGGACATTGATGGGCATTGTTTCATTCACTCCTTTCTTTTCTTTAATTAGTCTGTTTCTTTTTTTTTTTAATTAGTCTGTTTCATCTGTCATTGACACTTGTGAGTAGAAAGAGGGAAGTGTAAAGGATAGTATTCCAATTGATTTAAGTCATAGGATAAGATAATGAAGCATCTCACTGCTGATTAATTCAAAGATTCATAGAATATTGATTAATAGAATCATGCATATAATGTCAGAACTGGAAGTCCCCTTATAATTGTCTAGTTCAAACTTCTCATTTGATTGATAGGAAAACTGAGGCTCTGAGAAGGGAAAGGGGCTTTTTTAAGGTCACATATTCCTGAATCTTGCATAACCAAAGCCTATATGTCTAGAAGGTCCTTGCCTTCTCTTCTTGCAGAAGGCCAAAAATAATACATTTTCCTTACCTAGATGATCGCTTTGGTTCTTCTAGTTCTGACATTTGCTCATTGTCTGATTGGACTGTGATTGCCACCTGTTGTACTTTTTTTGGCAGGGGTGGTCGGGGTCTCTGTCAGCCAGGCTGCAGAGCAGTGGTATGATCATAGCTCACCTCAGCCTTGACCTCCTGGACTCAGGCAATCCTTTCACCTCAGCCTCAGTTTCCTGAGTAGCTAGAACTACAGGCACACGCCACCATGCCTAGATCATTTAAACATTTTTTTTTTTTTAGAGACAGGGTTTCACTGTATTATCCAGGTTGGTCTCCAACTCCTAGACTGAAACGATTCTCTCACCTCAGCCTCTCAAAGTGCTGGGATTATGGTGTGATCCATTGCACCTGACCATGTTTTGCATTTTAAAATTGCGTTTATAATATTTTAAATGACAGAGGTATTTAGGGTTCAAATAATAATGCAAATTGCTAGTTTAATGGACAATGATTTTCTGTTTAATTTGCATATTCTTCTTCATACTCTACTGAAGCTTTTTTGAATTATCAAGCATTAGCCAAAATATAAAATAAATGCCATCATAAGCATATCCAGATTTGAGGTGTGAAAATGAAAAATAAGGGTGAAAAAGAATATTTTAAAGGGTCCACAAAAGTGAGGGACCCTAGAGGGCAAGTTTCATTTACTTCACTGTAAACCTACTTCTGACTGACAGAACAAAGAAATCCGCTAGATAAATTGCACAGGAAAGGGAAGGAACGAGAATCAACTACTAGTTTTTAAATACCTACCTTATGACTGGCATTATACTAAGCACTTAACACATAGTATCTTATTTACTTCTAACAAAACTATGGTACTTATTACACATAGGCTATATTTTGTAAATTGGGCAAGACTGCACATCTAGGAAATGGCAAAAACAGTGTTGAGAACTAGGACTTTCTGATTCCCAGACTTGTGCAGGTTCCACCATATCTTTATGTCAGAACAGCTGCTATCTTAATGTGCTGTTAATCACAATAAAAAATAGAATTATAATCAAATATACATATTGACAGCCGAGGGCTTCCATTCATAAAGGATACGAGAAGTACTCAAATAATTATAATTCAAAAACAGAATGTTTTCTTTGCATCAAGAAAGGCTTCAGGATAGAACCATAACTATATTTGCCAATTGTGGGGAGGGGAGAGTTTAAGAAATACAAACATAAAACAGCTTTTTTTTAAAGCACTTCCTTTTACTGTGCTCTTTCAATCTCTCATTCTGTCCCTTAGCAACATCTTTAGCAGATTCTGTTGATTTGTGGCCATTTTCAGCTATTCAAATTTAGTTCAGAGTAAAAATTCCAAAATCTTTCCTATCCTGCTTCAGTGCAAACTAGAGCTCTGGGCTGGCTGTTTGGAGGCCAGTGTGGGTGGTACAAAGTAGGGAGGATCAATATCAGCTGGTTCTGAGATGCATTTTACCTCTTTTCTCAAACCACTTCTTTGGGTATTGGAGAAAAGAAGGGGGATTAGTGGACACAGAGTTATTCTAGCATAATTTATTAGCCACTTGCTGTAACTGGTGACCCCAATTTGTCCAGTTTGGTAGTCTCTGCTGCTATGTGGATCTTCCCATTTGTGAAGTGTGTGGCTTTCTTGAGACACTGTTCAGCTTCTTTCCAACCCCTTCTGCTACTAAAGACTACCTCAGAAAATAACTGTTGTGTCTTCTGTTAGTCTCTCCAGGTGGGGTGGCATCTTATTTGCCCAGCATTTCTCTAGGAAGCCCTACAATTTCTATTATTTGTGCTAAGGCTCTCTTCTAAGTCCTCCAAAGTCTATGAAACTGAGAGGGTTTCCCTCATATTCTTTCAAGGTATACCTCTCAATGACCTCTTTTGGCCCTGCTGGTATAGATAACTCCAGCAGGACTCCTACCTTTGGAAATAATAAGACCACAAGAGGATATGTGTTTCTATTTTTTTATGCCTCCCAAAACTTATCAAAGACCTTCAAGAACTCTCTCATCCTTCTCCAGTTTCATGGCACACAAGGATGAGATTACAACCTCTTCCAGGAAGTGAGAGACATCTTATTTTGTTGCAAGCACTCATGGCCTCTCTGAATGATTCTCTTAAAGCTATCGTTCTGTCTTACTTGGTCTGTATTAATGGCAGGGAG
>CAUYQG010267094.1:0-15850 GCA_963574415.1 Tarsius wallacei
TTATTATATAGAGGAGTAGGGAAAGGCAAGGGAGAAAGGAATGCTAAAAAAGCCCAGTACCTGTGGATCGGTACACAGGGTTTGTGTGAGCCTAAGACTAGACCCACCCGAACAACTGCCTGTTCCACTATGAACCTGGCAGCAGCATGAATACAACTGGAGATCATCACACTTACTGAACTATCACAGAAACAAGGAACAGAATACCGCATGTTCTCCTAAGAGGGCCCTAGACACTGTTCATGCAAGCTCAAGGGTGGGATTGGCAAATTATCACAGGCACACTGGAAATCCAATTTATAGTATTTTTATAATTACTGTTATTTTGTTTATTATCTGTGTTTGCTTTACCTTGGTTCTGAATGATACATCAGTCATACATATTTAGGACCTTGGTTTCTTGTTCCATGTACAATTTCTACAATATTATTTGAAGAGCCACTTGGTAAACTAAAAACTTCCAAAAATAAGAATAGTTAATTGTGCTATTCTTTCACGAGTAAAAATAGCACTGATTTAATCAATCTATATATGAAAAGTGATTAGTGTAATGTTGAATATATTAACAGTTTTTCTCTTTTGCATTTGTGTGTATACTTTTTTCTATACTCAGCAACTCTCACACTTCCAAATGAAACTATGTAGAAATACAATCACAATGCATTTGCCATTGAAAATGTAGCTTCTTTATTTTTTCATCCTGTTCTTGTCTGCCGCGATCTCATTTTTTTTTTATTTGTAAAGCTACACTTTCATTCCACTACTATTGACATCTGCACCTTCAGACTTTGACAAACATGGAATGCTTTGCTCACAAACCCCAGGATACTCAGTTATAACTCAGTCAAGGCTCCTTAAGGGTTATACATGACATTCAATTTACCAGCAACATATTCAAATTTAGTAAACTGTTTTGGTTGGGTCATATGGGCCAACTGTGGGAATCGCGTGCACTGCATTCTAGACGAGCCTCAATCACTCTTTTGCTCCTGACTTATTTCAAAGCTGTCAGCCTTTCAGTTTTCTAAGCAATTCCATTAAAACACACGGCCAAATGTTGTGGATATTTCCTAAAAAGTCCAAAAGCCAAATAAATGTGTGCTTCTTTCTGATATCAACTTATCTTTTATTTTAGAGATGGTAGCCCAATATACCCCAGGCTTCTCACAGACCTAGAAAGTTCAATAAGTTGACAAGCCCTTTTATTTTTGTATATTTTCCACCCCCCTATTCCCTAGGTAGGTATTTTAACAAGTCATTTAGGATACCTGCAAACTTTTTACCTTATATTTTAATTAGTATGTTAGAGTGATATTTTTTAGGATGGTGGCAGGATACGGTTTCTGTTAAGTCTTGTCTAAAATAAGATATTGGACAGTTGAATATCCCAAAATTGATATATGCACATTACAATTTCTCTTTATTTCTCTTCTTCATCATTTTAATTTTCCTTTTGTCCCATGCCACCTTGTTCTGTCCAAGAAGAAAATCATGTATCCATAAATGAAAACCCGTAACATGGGCTTTTCTTTTGCCTAGAATAATCTTCCCACAGTTAACATTATCTGTCTAATTTGCTCCTTGCCTTTATTGAGGTCTCTACTTGTCATCTTATCCACGAAACCTTTTCTATCTACCCTATATGAATCAACACTTAGCTTCATTCTGTAACTTTCTATCTAATGGGGCAGTGTTGACTTTTGTACACACATAGGCCTAATTTTGAATACATACATGTAATTATATTTTTCTGCATATATTTTAAAATTAACAAGCAACAATTGTGTATTCAGTAAGTCCCCTACATACAAATGAGTTCCAGTCCAAGAGCATGTTCGTAGGTTCACTTTGTTCATAAGTCCAACAAAGTTAGTCTAGGTATCCAACAAACACAATTGGCTATATTATACTGTACTGTAATAGACTTAAAATACCTTTCACACCAAATGACACATTAAAAATAAATAAACACAAAAAATAGAGTATTTTTAATCTTATAGTAAATACCTTAAAGAGTACAGTAGTACAGTAGCTAGAATACAAGGGCTGGCATTGAGTGAACAGGCAAGAAGAGTTACTGTCTAGAGGGTGGTGCACTAAAGTACTGTAAAATAAGTAAAGTACACCAAAGCACAACTTGTAGAGGATGCATGCATGTGACAATGTGCACCAGATACGTGAACTAACTTATGTGATGGGACATGCAAATGCACATTCACATCTCTCAAAGTTTACAACTTAAATGTTCACGTATAAGGGACTTCCTTTATTTACAGGAAAAAAATGTGATGTTTTGATCTATGTATACACTACAGAAAGATTCTTTCAAGCTAATTAACATATCCATTGACTTCCCAATTTATTGTTTTTTTGTATGAGAATGTTAAAAACCTATTTTAGCAACTTTGAAATATATATTACTATTAACTGTGGTCATTATGCAGTGCAGTCACTAAAACGAATTTCTCCAGTCTAACAAATTTTTATTCGTTGATCAATATCTTCCCTTCCTCAATCCTCTATTCCTCCCCATCCCCAGCCTCAGATAATCACCGTTCTATTCTCTGTTCCTATGGGGTAGACTTTTATAAAGTCCACATGTAAGTGAGTTTACATAGCTTTTGTTTTTCTGTGCCTGTCTTATTTCATATACTGTCCTTCAGTTCCATCCTTGTTATCACAAATGACAAAGTTTTCTTATGTTTTAAGGCTTCGTAGTATTTTTTTCCGGTGTTTTCTGTTTTTAATAACATTTAAATCACTTTTTTATTATAAGATATACCTATTTACAAAAGAAGACACACCTATAATGTAAGGCATTGCAAATTGTAATACTTAATAATAACTAATATCTAATCTTTAGTAATTTAAGTAATTAAACAGCACAAAACTACTGATATCAGAAAAAAACATAAAAGCATCTTTGTAAAAAACCCTGACACCCATATATTCTGAGTATTCCTATTCGTAAAAATTTCTGACTTCCTTCTTTGTCCAAGAAGAATCATCACTTAAAAAATGTTCAGTAATATTAATGTATTAGTACTGAATATATACCATTAACAAAATATTGATTAGATTAGAGGATGCAAACACAGATAATAAACAAAATAACAGTAATTATAAAAATACTATAAATTGGATTTCCAGTGTGCCTATGATAATTTGCCAATCCCACCCTTGAGCTTGCATAAACAGTGTCTAGGGCCCTCTTAGGAGAACATGCGGTATTCTGTTCCTTGTTTCTGTGATAGTTCAGTAAGTGTGATGATCTCCAGTTGTATTCATGCTGCTGCAAAGGATATAATTTTGTTCTTTATGGATGCATAGTATTCCATTGTGTATATATGCCACATTTTCTTTATTTAGTCCACTTTCGATGGGCATCTGGGTGGGTTTCATGTTTTTGCTATTGTTAATGGTGCTGCAATAAACATATGTGTGCAGGTGTCTTTTTGGTAGAACAACTACATTTCTCTAGGCATATTCTCAGAAGTGGGAAGCTCAATTTTTAGTTCTTTGGGAAAACATCACATTGCTTTTCACAAAGGTTGAAATAGATTATATTCCCTCCAAAAGCGTGAAGTATTCCCTTTTCTCTGTAGCCTCACTGACACATGTTCTTTTCTGACTTATTAATGATAACTATCATGACTGGTGTGAGGTGGTATTTCATTATAGTTTGGATTTGCATCAGATGATTAGTGAAGCTGAGCATTTTTTCATGTTTGTTGACTGCCTGTATATCTTCTTTAAAAAAGTGTCTGATCATGTTCTTTGCTCACTATGTAATGGCGCTATATATATTTATACAATATATCTATCTATATTTATTTATATAGATAGATAAAGATATATAGATATATTTTATATATTTATACATATATTTACACAATATATTTGTGTGTGAATATATATGTATATATTTATTTGTGTCAATTAGTTTGAGTCCCTTATAGATACTGGATATTAGGGCTCTGTTGGTGTATAGCTTGTACATATTTTTCCCATTCTGTGGATTGTTTCTTTATTCTCTAGAGAGTTTCTTTGTGCAAAAACTTTCGGCCCCCACCTGTCAGTTTTAGATTTTACTGCATTTCTTTCTGAGAACTTGCCCATGAATTTATTACCTACTCCAATGACTAGGAGGGCATTCCCTAAGTTTTTTTCTAAGATTCTTATTGTTTGAGGTTTTGCATTTATGTCCTTGATCCATTTTGAGTCAATTTTTGTATATTGTGATAGCTGGGGATCCAATTTTATTCTTCTGCATGTGGTTAGCCAGTTTTCCCAGCACCATTTGCTAAATATGGTTTCCTTTCCCAATGTTTGTTTTGTCAGTTTTGGCAAAGATGAATTGGTTGAAGGCTCATGTTTTTATTTCCAGATTATCTGTCCTGATGTGTGTATTTTTGAACCAGTATCATGCTACCTTGGTTACTGTAGCCTTGCAGTAAAGTTTAAAGTCTGAAAGTGTGAGGCCTCCAGCTTTTCTTTATTTTCCCCTGAGGATTTCTTTAGATATTCAGTTCTTTTTTTGCTTCCATATGAATTTCTGTATTGTCTTTTCTGGGTCTGTGAAAAATGATGCTGGTAATTTGATGGAAATTGCAATTAATATGTAGATTGCTTTCAGTAGGATGAACAGCTTGATGATATTTATTCTTGCAACCCATTAGTATGGAGTGTTCCTCCATTTGTTTGTGTTGTCCTTGATCTTTGAGCAGTGTTTTATAGTTTTCATTGTAAAGCTCAGTCACCTCTTTGGTTAGATGGATGCGAGGTATTTTATGTTATTGTGGCTATTGTAAATGGCATTATATTTTTATTTAGTTCTCAGTCTGCTTGCTGTTCATGATTAGAAATGCAGCTCTTCTTGGTGCATTGATTTTGTATTCTGAGACTTAACTATAGTCGTTAATCAGTGTGAGGAGGTTTTTGATAGACTCTCTAGGGTTTTCTAGGTATATAGAATCATATCATCTGCAAAAGAGATATTTTAATGTCCTCTTTTCCTGCTTGGATACCCTGAATTTCTTTCTTCTGCCTGATTTCTCTGGCTAGGACTTTCAGTACTATGTTGAATAAAAGGGGTGAGGGTGGACATCTTTGTCTTGTCCCAGTTTGGGGGGAAATACTTCCAGCTTCTGCCCATTAAGTATGATGTTGGCTGCAGGTTTGTCATAGATGGCTCTTATTATTTTGAGGAATGATCCTTTGATGCTTAGGTGCTTGAAAGTTTTAATCAAGAAGGTTTTATCGAATGCTTTTTCTGTGTCTATTGAAATAATCATGTGGTTCTTGGTTTAACATCTGCTTATGTGATAAATTATTTTTATTGATTTCTATATGTTGAACCAGACTTGTATCCTGGGAATGAAGCCCACCTGGTTATGATGGATGATCATTGAAATGTGTTGTTGGATGTGATTTGTTAGGATCTTGTTTAAAAATTGCATCCAAGTATATTAGGAAAATTGGCCTGATTTTTTTTTTCTTATTGGGTCTTTGCCATTTGGGGGTGTCGGGATGATATTGGCCTCATACAATGAGCTAGAGAGAATTCCTTTCTTCTCAATTGCATGGAGTACTTCCAGTATGATTGGAATCAGTTCTTCCTTGTACGTCTTATGGAATTCAGCAGAGAAAACTTCTAGCCCAGGTCTTTCTTTGGCAGAGAAATTTCTTGGATTGTTATGGGTCTGTTTAGGGCTTCAGTTTCTTCCAGTTTCAAATTTAGGAGGTAATATAACTCCAGGAATTTCTCCATTTCCTCCAGATCTTCTAGTTTACTTGCACTAAAATGTTCATAGTAATCTCTGATAATCTTTTTATTTCTTCAGGGTCAGTTGTAACTTCACTTTTTACATTTGAAATTTTGTTAATTTGAATTTTCTCTCCCTGTCTTTTTCACTTTGTTGTTAATCTGGCAGTAGTCTCTCAAACTTATTCAACCTTTCAAAAAAACAAGCTTTTTACTTTGTTAATTTTTTTGTATGATTTTTTGAGTCTCTATTTTGTTTAGCTGTGACTTTATTTTAATGATATCATCGTTTTCTATAATTATGGGATTGGATTACTCTTGTCTTTCAGCTTCCTTAGGTGCAACATTAGACTGTTTATTTGATATCCCTCTATTTTCTTTATATGTGCATGCAGTGTTATAAACTTTTCTCTCAGCATTACTTTCATGGTAACCCAGAAGTTTTCATGTTTTATGTCTTTGTTTTTGTTTGTTTGTAGAAATCTTTTTATTTCTACCTTGATTTCTGTGTTAACCCAAAAACCATTTAAAAGCATGCTGTTTAATTTCCATGTGTTTTTGTGTTGGGGTTGTTCTTGTTGGTGATTATATTTATTTATTTTTCTCTACTGTGGTCTCAGAAGTTGCTTGGTACGATTTCAGCATTTTGAAATGTGTTTGCACTTGACTTATGTTTGAGTATGTGATCAATCTTGGAGTATGTTCCATGTGCTATGATGAGAAAATATATTCTGTGGTTGTTGGGTAAAGTATTCTGTAGATGTCTATTAGATGCAACTGGTCAAGTGTCAAGTTAAGATTCTGAATGTCCTTGTTAGTTTGTTGCTTGATGATCTGGCTAAGGCTGTTAGTAGGGTACTAAAGTATCTAATTGTATGGCTATCTATTTCTTCTCTTAGTTTAATTTGCAATTATTTTATAAATCTTGGTGCTCCCATGTCGGATGTGTGTGTGTGTGTATATATATATAGATATATGTGTGTATGTATTCAAGATGGGTATTTCTTGCTGGTAGATTGAGACTTTTATCATTATATAATGCCCTTCATTGTCCTCTTTAAATGTAGTTGGTTTAAAGTCTTTTGCCTGTGATAAGAATAGCTACTCCTGCTCTTTTTTGTTTTCAATTTTACTGGAAGATATTTTTCTAGTTCCTTATCTTAAGCCCATGGGTATCATCTGCAATGTGATGGGTTTCCTGAAGGATGGATCGTGGTTCATCACCCTATTCGCTACTCTATGCCTTTTGAGTGGCATGTTCAGTTCATTCATGTTTAATTATTGATATGTGGAGGTTTGTTCCTGTCATATTTCTATTAAGAGAGTACTTTGCTTCTTGGGTTTTCTGTTTGGTTTGTATGGTCTGTAAACTCTGTGCTTGCCTATGTCTTGTAACGAGTAAAACTGTTCTTTTGTTTTTTTGCTTAGAACTTTCTTAAGCATCTCCTGAAGGGTTGGTCTGTAGGTGGTATATTCTCTTAGAGATTGGATGTCTAGGAAGGATTTTAATTCTCCTTCATTAATGAAGCTTAGCTTGGCAGAGTAGGAAATTTTGGACTGAAATTGCTTTTCTTTAAGAATGTTAAAGGTGGTACTTCAGTCTCTTCTGGTTTGTAGGGTTTCTGCTGAGAAGTCTGCTGCAATTCTAATTGATCTTCCTCAGTAGGTGGTATGTCCCTTCTCTGTAGATGCCTTTAGGATTTTTTTTAATCTCAGAGATGCCAGTCAGCTATAGATTTGGTATCTTTATAATCTCAAACTTCTCATAGGTTTTTCTCATTTTTCCTAGGTTTTTCTCCTTGTTTTTCATCAGATTTGGTTAGTCCAATAATTCAGTTAAGCTCTGAGAATTTTTCCTCTGCCTGGTCGATTCTGCTGTTAAGTTTTGCTATTGTGTTTTAAAATTTCAGGAAGAAATTCTTCATTTACAGAATTCCAGTATGGGCTTTTCTTATAATGGCCAGCTCAGCTTTCACTTATTACACTGCTTTCATGGCCTAGATAACTTGTGTGTATACCTTGTCGTGGATCTCATTGAGCATCTTTGCCATCTGTAGTCCGAATTCTGTCATCAAGGACAGGTAATTCTGGATGGGTTCGTTGCTTGGAATCCAGGAAGTCCCTTTGTAAGTATCACCTTATTAAGGCTTTGGGGATTGCTAGTGTTTTTTTGCTGGCTCTTTCTCATCTGTAATGTCAGGCTCTTTTTGTGTTGTTGTTAATATTATTATTATTATTAATTATTTGTATTAGATAAGGTTGCTATCATTGGGGTGACAGTTTGTATTATTATTATTATTATTATTATTATTATTATTTATGCCTGACCTTCCTCCTCTGGGCTGTCTGTGGGCAGGGCAGCAGTGCCAGGAAGGGCAGTGAACTAGGGATAAACATCATAGAATGGCTTCTCTGGTGCAGTCTGGTAGGAACAAAGTAAGACTACTTCTCTGTTTCAGAGACTTCCCCCTTTCTTTGGCACAGGTGATATGGGTACTGGTTGGATTACCAGTGACCTTCACCCTAGACTGTATGTCTTGTCAACAGGATTGGCAGGTGACCAGGTGGTGCTCTGTGGCACTACTCTGGCTCAGGTAGTCTTGAGGGTGTGGAGTGGCCCCTTTTTATTTGGGTAGGACTGCTTTTATTGCCCTGGAGTAGAAGGAAAGCAGTAGGGAGTTGTCATTTCTCTTTCAGTTTGTAGGTGGGTGGGGCTACTGCCACTGTGGTGCTATGCAGAGATACCCTACCTCTTAGATCTCATTTTGCTCTAAGGTGCTATGGCAACAATGGAAGCCCTCCAAGGACAATTTCTATCTGCAGACCTGACCTGGGGCTGCAATGGCTGCAGGTGCTGGAGAAATTTCTCCAAAGTGGTCATGTTGCCCTCGCTAAGTGCTGGGGAGATAGGGAGTGGGAAGAACCCAAGCGGTACGGACTACCCCTGAGTGTTTTCCACTGAGCCTCTCCATTAGGGCTTTGGCAGCCATAGTGCAGAGTTTTGGGAACTGTGGTTTCCTGGCCTCCATGTGGCTCCTACCAGTGCTTTTGTCTTTATTTAGGGCATCCTGCCAGTACACAAGGGGTGACAGATGGAGGGTCTGAGCCATCTCTTCCTTGTCTGAAATTTCAGAGGCTTGAATGGGTGTGTAGAAAAGAAACGCTGCTGTTTTCCCTCACCCTTACCATCTCCAAAGGCACTCTCCCAAACTGGTGTCGGCCATTTCCATGGGTGTCTGGGGCTTGAAACAATCTGTCCTCTTCTTGCCCAGGTGACCATCAGCTTGGGTTTTCAAAGCTCTAGGTCTGCTCCTTCATGTAGATTTCCTTGCAGAGAGCAGCAAACCTACATTGTCTTCAGTCAGTCTTCTTATCCCTCCCTCCTGAGCTCTTATTTTAGATGAACTGTCTCTACAGACATAAAAGGCAGAAAATATATTTAAAGTAGGCTTAAAAATGAAAAGGACTTGTAATAATTATCAGTTCATACTCATAGCTGATTGATCATACTATCATGTCATGTCCAGATATTTTATATTTATATTGTGTATAAATACATAAAATAAGGTTTAGAAAGATTTTTAAAAATTGATAATGTGAGTTAGCTATGGTAGGAATTGGAGAAGTAATAGAGCTTAAGAAGTACTTTAGTTTTATTTACATTTTGTTCATGAGAATGCATGAACATACTACTTATATTTTTCAAATGTTCTTTATTATTTCTGTTGTTTATAATGAGATCCATAGCCTTTACCAGATAACAAAAGACTAACCAGAGCTTATCTGTGGAAAATATAGATTCATTATCTTACATCCTATTTCAAAAGTTGCCTAACATCAGGCACAGGGCTGAAGAACAACGTATGCCTTCTTGCATTGTCATCAATGTAGTTTCAGCCTAAGAACATTTAATTTTTGCCTCTTTTCTGTTCTTCAATGGGATTAAGCTGTAGATAAATTAAAATAAGTGAAAATAAAACCAACTTAACTATGCTGCCAAAGGGACTGATATAGTAAAAACCACTAATGACAGTCTTAGTAGATTAGTCAAAAATTCTACTTAAAAATTGAACATTTCAACATGCAGTGCTCCATTTAGTAGAATACAATACTAAGCTAGATATTTGGACTTATGTAAATATGACTTATTCCACATAAATAAGATATAGGCTTAATCCAGTTATTGACTTGTGAACTTTTGTTGGCTTTCTCTGGATTTATTTAAGATGAAATGAATAGTGAATGAAAGTACCAGGAAATTTATTATTTTACTTAAAGGATTACTAAGATTTAACATAATTTAATGAATTGGAATTTGGCTAAGGTGCTGAAACTGAGTGGTTAATAATTTTTAAAAATATATTTATGTTAGCACATATTCTGTAATCATGCTGTTGATATAAAGGTATTAGAAATAGGAGGTAGAGAGGTTGCACATTTACAGTGGCTATGTTTTGAATATGATTTGTCCCCACCAAAACTCATGTTGAAATTTAATCCCCAGTGTAATGATGTTGGGAGGTGGGGCCTGGTGAGAAATGGTTGGGTCCTGGGGGCAGATCCCTCATGAATGGCTAGTGCCCTTCTGGTAGTGGCTGATTTTTCCCTCTTGCCTGCTGGATTAGTTCCTATTGGAATGGATTAGTTCCCTCAGGAGTGGTAGTAATAAAGAAGAATGCTTCTTGGGTTTTGCATCTTCCTATTGTCCACTTCCCATTTTACCTACTACCTCATGTTTGATCCAGCACACAGTCCTCACCCGGTCAAGCAAATGTCAGCGACATGCCACTTGAATTTTTCAGCCTGCAAAATTGTGAGCTAAATAACTGTCTTTGTTTAAATACATTACCCAGCCTCGTGTATTCTCTTATAGCAACACCAAATGGACCAAGACAACAGTGTTTCAAGGATTTGACCCAAATTGGAATAGTGGTAAACATGAACAGTCAGACCACAGGAAAAGTGAAATGTTAGAATACTATTAAATGTTGATGAAAAAGACTGGTCAAAGGTAAGCTTTGTGTGTGTGTGTGTGTGTGTGTGTGTGTGTGTGTGTGTGTATACACACAGAGAGACTCACCACATAACTTTGATGCATTTCTCTGGTAACCAAGAGTTTGAGTGGATCATCAATATCTGTGTCTCCTATGTCCTCTTCAGTTTAGACATATTAGCCTTCTTCCTGTTCCTATTGCATATTAAATACAACTCAAGTACATAATTTTTGTAGCGACTTTATTCTCTGCCATCTCATCTCTTTTAGTTCTGTGTTTAAAGGATACCTATCACTAAAGTCTTTCCTAACAACAGATAGAATAGGAAACTGTATACCCCAACATAAACGGCACCAGCACTGCCATCTCTACAGCTATAACCACCACTATCAGCTGTAATCGTATAGTAGTTAGTACTCTGCGTTGTGACCACCACTATCATTATTGTCTTTGCTACCATGGCACCATCCTAGCTACAACCCCAACACAGCCCGACAATTTCCATAATCACTGTCACATTTGCCTGACTTCTATTTACATTTTTGAAGTTTATAATGAGAATGCATGAATATATTACCTGTATTTTTCAAATGTTCATTATTATTTCTGTTGTTTATGATGTGATCCATGGCCTTTACCAGATAACAAAAGACTAACCAAAGCTTATTTGTGGTAAATATAGATTCATGATTTTACATCCTATTTCAAAAGTTACCTAACATCAGGCACAGGGATGAAGAACAATATATGCTTATTTTCACCAATGTTCATGGTATCTAACATACCATGTATTCATTTCTTTAATTTCTGTTTTCCTTCATACATTTTAAGTCTCATAATAGCTAACACTTTATTCCATGGATATACTTCTGGTCCCCAGAATAGAGTGAAGCTTGGCATTTTTAAGGTGCTCAAAATATATTTGTAGATTGAATCAATAAATGATATGTTTTCTTTTTTGTCCATATATAAAGTCTGTTTTTGAAACACTATCTTCTACAGAGTGTATACACTTCCCTTTTATTATATAAGATAATGTTATAGTATGAGTCTATTTAAACTTTCCTTAATTCCATTCATCTTTTGTTTCTTCCTGAGTATTAACGTATGTGGATTACTGAAATATTATAGTATATCTCAATAACTTGAAGAGCAAATCCCACATTTTTATTATTCATTTTCAAAGTTACTTGAGCTACTTTTGTATCATTATGCTGTCTTGTTGAAAAGATATTAATTTAATAAATTTCTGATATGGTATGGGTGAACCTGAGGATATTATGCTAAGTGAAATAAGCCAGACACAGAAGGACAATATTTGAACCCATGTATAAGATGAATCTAACACAGTCAAACTGATAGAGGGAGAGAGTATAATGGTGATTGTCAGGATGTGGGAGAAGGTAGAAAAGAGAAAATATTAGTCAAAGGTACAAAGTTTCAGTCATCTGAATGAATTTACACAAGATGAGTAAATAAATTCTAGAAAGCATAGTGTCTATACTTAAAAATATACAATATATTGTATACTTAAAAATTGATAAGAAAATAGGTATTATCAACTGTTTTTACCACAAAATAAATAAATTAATTGATTAAGTATAATAAAGAGGACAGAGAGAAACTTTTAAAAGCAATAGATATGGACATGTTCATGACGTTGATTGTAGTGTTGGCATCACAGGGGCATCCTTATCCCCAAACAGATCAACTTGCCTACATTAAACATGTAGGACTTTATGTGTGTAAATTGTACCTCAATGAAGTGTTTAAAAATAAAAATACAGTCGGGCATGGTGGCTCAGCCTGTAATCCCGCGCTTTGGGAGGCTGAGGTGAGTGGATTATCTGAGCCCGCAGGTTCGAGACCAGCCGGGGCAACTTGGTGAGGCCTCATCTCTACAATAAATCAAAAAATCAGCTGGGTGTGGTAGCACGTGCCTGTAATTCCAGCTACTCAGAAGGCTGAGGGGAAGGATCATCGGAGCCCAGCAGGTCGAGGCTGCAGTGGCCGGCCATTGCACTCCAGTCTGGGCAACAGAGTGAGACTCCAACTAAAATAAAAATAAAAATAAAAATAAATAAATAAATAAATACAATATTTGGCAATTCCTGTAATTAAAAACAGTAATTTTTAAATGTTTGAATTTGCAAATAACATTGAAAAATCCTAAGTAGTGTTAAAATGTGTCAAATCCTTTTGCTGCATCTATTTAGGTGAACTTATCTATCTCTTTTTTAAATAATTTTTACATGTATGTCTGTGATTGTTATTGGCCTATAACTAACAATTCTTTAAATGTTCTTGTTAGATTTTGGTTGACCAAAATCTTTGCTTGCCTGAAAAAGAGTACGCCCTCTTAGAGTATGACCCGAATTTTTTTTTTGCAACATTGACATTAGTTATTACTTATGATAGAAGAAAATGTTGCTAAATCTATCTTTTCTTAAGATTTTAAATTATAGTTTCAATTTCTTTAATAGACTTAAGGCTTTTCATATTTTCTATTTATTCTGAAATTCTAATTGGTAAGCTTGGGCTTTCAGGGAATTTGTCACTGCTATCAAAATGTTCAAATGTGTTGGCATAAAACTACCATAAAAAATGTTCACATCTGTAGTACTTCTTCAGATGTTAACATTTGTTGTTCTTTTTACTTTTTTTTTTTTTTTTCTTGGAGATGAGGACTTTCTATGTTGCCCAGGAGTCTCAAACTCAAGAGCTCAAGCACTCCTCCCACCTTGGCCTCCTAAAGCACCAATCATAGATATGAACGATTGCACACAGCCCAGAGGTAAACATTTTTATTTTTGATGCTTGTAATTTATAATTTTCATTTGTCTTGATTAATTTTGCTATTGGTTTATCAAATTTATTAAAATCTTCACAAATTAATGTTTGGTTTCATTGATTCTTGTCTAATATATGTTAGTTTTCCAATTCACTGATTTTTTTGCCCTTATTTTTCTTGCTTTTTTTTTATTGAGTTTAATTTGCTATTTAACTTCTACCTCCCTGAAATCAAAGCTTAAATACTTGATGTTTAGCCTTTCTTTTATAATATATATGGGCAAAAACATTTAAGTGTATATATTTGCCCCTAAGTGCTGTTTAGTTAATTCTCACAAGCTTATGTGTGCCACAATTTCATGACATTAAGTTTAAAATAATTTCTGATTTCTATTTTGATATCATTAAAATGCCATGGGTTATTCAGAAATGTGATGTTTTTACTTTATTTGCTAGCATTTGGAGATGTTTAAGTTATACATTTGTTATTAATTTTTCAGCTCATACCACTCAGGCTAAAAAAATGATCTTCATGATTCCAATGATTTAAAATGTATTCAGACTTTCTCTATTTCCCAATATGTGGTCAATGTTTATAACTATTATCTGTACTTTTGGAAGCAAGGGTATTGTGCAGTCATTGAGTGCAGAAGCCTATATGAAATCATTATGTAAAATTTGTTAAGCAAATTTTCAAATATTTTATATTCTTAATACATATTTTTCTCTGTATTTCTATTAGAAACCAAAAAGTATGTACAAAAATTTTCCATTGTGATTATAGATTTATTTTTCCTGCACATTTTACCAATTTTATATCTTATACATTTTAAAGCTAATTTTTTTTACTCTTATACATTTAGAATTGATATATCTTCTTGTAGAATCCATCTTTTTTTCCAGTAAGAACTGCACTTCTTATGTCTGTTTATGCTCAAGCTTTAAAATCTTTGTAAGAGGTTAATAGAGGTGATTCAACCTTCTCAGTGGTTTTACATCATATGTTTCTCTTTTTTTTTTTTTTTACTTTCAAATGTTCTGTCTCTAGTTTATAAGCCTTAAATAGTTGTTTTTGATAGTGATGATGCCGTTATTATTTTAATGCAGTGATGATCTTTTTCTCTTAACAGAATAATATGCTCAATATTCATTTCATATGATTACTGATAAGTTTAGTTTATATCGACCAACTTAATTTTTTTTATTTGTACTATTTTTCCTTTGTATTCAAAATTTTTCTTATTTAATTTCATTTGCTTTCATCACATAACCTTTTATTGTTATGCTTTATTATTTTGATCTGATTGCAGAATATTCTTTAATGTTCCCTGACTTATTAAATTCTAATGTAAATTATGCATTACACTTTGGATATCTCAAGGACATTACAATGCTATGACTCCACTTGCTCCTTTTCTATATTTTGTACTATTGGTGTCATATGTTTAAATTCTTAATATATTTTAACACTTAATATTTTTATTAGTATATTATTTCAAACATATAACATTCATGTTTTGACCTCTTTATTCTTTTCTCCAAACTAGACTAATATCAGAGATCATGTTCCTTCTACATAAAGACCTCTCTTTAGAAGTTCTTCTGCCGGGCTCGGTGACTCAGCCTGTAATCCTGCGCCTTTGGGAGGCTGAGGTGAGTGGATTGCCTGAGCCCGCGGGTTCGAGACCCGCCTGGGCAAGCGAGACCTCATCTCTACAATAAATCAAAAAATCAGCCGGGCATGGTAGCGTGTGCCTGTAGTTCCAGCTACTTGGAAGGCTGAGGCGGAAGGATCGTCGGAGCGGAAGGATCGCCGGAGCCCAGTGTGGGCGACAGAGTGAGACTCCAACTCAAAAAAAAAAAAAAAAAAAAAGTTCTTCTAATTTAGATCTGTTGATAGAGAATTCTGATAATTCTATATAGACAATTATTTACTTTAGATATTTTGAAGAGGAAATTTAATATATTTTAGTTTTCATTGTTTATCTGAATATTATTTATCTTTTACTTGAGAAAAAATAGATATGATATATAAGGTACATTTATTTGAGAAGAAAAATATAAAATACATCTGTTTAAAAAAAGTCATTAGGTAAATGTTAAAGTGAAAAAACAAGTCTTAATGGATTAAGATTATTGATTAAAATGGGTTAAGAATATGAATCAACTAAGTTGTTGGCTGTGTTGGCAAGAGAGTTGCTGGCAGCACTTCCTTATTTTGCTTTTACCATCTATAAAGTCTGTGGTGGCAACCCTTTTTGTCATTCCTGATTTGGGTAATAGGCAAATAACTGGAAATATG
>CAUYQG010267096.1:0-12985 GCA_963574415.1 Tarsius wallacei
CAGTCAAGTAGAACTTAATCTTCTAAAAACTTCAATAGTTGGGATCACTTTACTATCATTATTTACTCAATTGCTGAGCCATACCTAAGTTTTTCAAGGTTGATATTTCAGTTGTAGCCTTTACTTTTTAAAAGCCAACCAAACCCTCAATTGTACCCCACATCTTTAAAATAAACAAAGTTTTTAAGCCAACCAAGGCCGGGCTCAGTAGCTCAGCCTGTAATCCCAGCGCTTTAGGAGGCCGAGGTGAGTGGATTGCCTGAGCCCGCAGGTTCGAGACCTGCCTGGGTAACTTGGCGAGATCTCATCTCTACAATAAATCAAAAATCAGCCGGGCATGGTAGCGCACGCCTGTAGTTCCGGCTCCTCGGAAGGCTGAGGCGGAAGGATCGCCAGAGCCCAGCGGGTGGAGGCTGCGGTGGCCGGAAGTGGCCACGGCACTCCAGTCTGGGCAACAGAGTGAGACTCCAACTCAAAAAAAAAAAAAGTCAACCAATTTACTCAAAGTCTACCATCTGCATCCTGTTCCCTTGTTATACTTTGGATTGACAGTACTTCCAATTTTGTTTCTTTAGTAACTATTTAAATGTTCATGGTTTAAAGAACAAATAAAAATACAGAAAATGCAATTCTGAAGCTGTTTGATCCCTCCTTTTCCAGTCTCTGGGGATCCATGGTCTAAATCAGTAGTTCTCAAGTAGGGACAATTTTGTCATTCATCCCCCCCCCCCCAGAGGAACCTTTACAATGTCAGGAGACAATTTAAAAAAATTTTTTTTTTTTCAGTCAGAGTTTCTGTTGCCCAGGCTGGATGGAGTGCAGTGGCACATTCATGGCTCACTGTAGCCTAGCTCTCATGGGCTCAGGCAATTCTTCTGCCTCAGCCTCCTGAGTTGCTGGGACTACGGGTGCATGCCATCATGCCTGCCTTACTTTTTTATTGTTTTAGAGATGAGGCCCCAGTATGCTGCCTATTCTGGTCTCGAACTCCTGGGCTCAAGCAATCCTCTCTCCTTGGCCTCCCAAAGTGCTAGGATTACAGTCTTGAGCCATTGCACCCAGCCTAGAGACATTCTGAGCTGTCACATCTGGGGGTTCTACAAGCATCTAGTGAGTAGAGGCCAGAAATACTGTTAATAATCATTCTATAGTGCAGAGGAACATTATCTGAACCCAAATGTCAATATTGCCACTTTAAAAAAATCCTGGTCTAGATGAAGTTCCATTATTTTCTGTGCAGTTGGTGCAATATAGTAAAATAAACATCAAACATCAATCCCAAAACACTATCAGAATTGAATTACTTATAGCCATTCATTCAATAAATATTGACTGAGTAATACTATGTGGTGGGCACGTCGAAACAGAAGGAAAGACAATCATTGTCCTTAGAAGTTGTCCAGAGAGGAAGACTGTTCAACAAACAACCCACAAAACCTGGGCTCTTACCAAAAAATTCAATACTGTTATCTCCTCTTATTAAAACCTATTTGAGATAAGTGATGGGTGCAAAATGATCTTAAGTATATGCAGTTTATTCATATATTGAGGTAGCAGAAATCCTTGAATTTCAACGTTATCTTAGATCCTTAAAGAAATGCCTTAATTAAGTTCCATGTTACAGTTATGTGCTCTCAGGTGGGGCACGGTGGCTTAAGCCTGTAATCCCAGCACTTTGGGAGGCCAAGGCGAGAGGATTGCTTGAGTTCAGGGGTTCGAGACTAGCCTGGACAACTTGGCGAGACCTCGTCTCTACAATAAATAAATAAATAAAAATCTAGCCTGGCATGGTGGCATGTAGCTGTGGTTCCAGCTACTTGGAAAGCTGAGGTGGAAGGATCACCTGAGCCCAGCTGGTCGAGGCTGCGGTGGCCGTGACGGTGCCACTGCACTCCAATCTGGGAGACAAAGTGAGACTCCAACTCCAAAAAAAAAGTTATGTGCTCTGGTTTCACTGAAAAACACTGCAAGAAAGTCATGTGAAACCCTTTACTAACTTCCCGTAGGATCTTGTACATATCTTAGTGTCACCTTTGTGAAACTACATGCCAATTTCTTTTAGAAATGAGTGTTTGTTCCTTCTGGTGACAATGTTTCCCTTCACCCTGACTGCTAGATCTCTGACAGAGCCAAATCCGAGCTCAGCTAAATCATCTATGGAGGCCCTTATGGCCTCAACATTTTCCCATCCCCAATCCAGCTGGTTTTACTGGTATTTTAATTGTCCCCATTCTCGATTATCTAGTCTTTTTTATATTTTACCATCATCATTAGATCTGTTCTTGCCATAAATTGTCCCAATTAATGTATAAAACAATCAGTGTATAATGTAATGTATAAAATATGGTCAGGTAAGAATTTTTTTAAAGTGAGGATAAGCAATAAGAAAACGATTACAATACTGCTGCTAGAGGTATGCACTGGCTACTTGGACAGCTTGAAGGAGACCCCACATGAAGGCAGCAAGGGTTGCAGAAAATTTCCTGAAGGAGTTCATGAGCGAACTGAACACTGAAATACAGACTAAGTGCTAATTCAAGAAGAGATGAAGGCGAGGAAATGTTCTAAGCAAGAAACAGAAGTAGGTGTTGAGGCACAGAGATGAGAGACGCTGGTGCATTCCGGGAACTGCAAGTGATTTGCTTTTGCCAGAAGAGGGGGTGGTTTGGGAGTGGCACGGCATGACACTGAAGAGGTACTTTAGATGCCACACTAGGGCCGCTGGTCTAAAAAGGATGACTGGAAGCATGGAGAACAGTCAGGAGTTTGCTATAACAACCCAGGGAGAAGATGACCCCCACAAATGATGACCTCATCAGTTTCCACATTTCAGTCATCTTTAATTAGTAACACAATCCCTAAAACTGACTAGAAAAGAATCCAAATCCCATCCTCACCCCATCCCATCTCCTTACCAACATGAACCCTTACAACATCACCACTGAAAAGTGGGGTCAATCGCCAATGGTAATGAAAGAACTAAGTCAATGATCTTTGGACAAAAACAAAAGATTCCTAGATTTTTCATTCTCTTTTGCATGTGATGCTATCTTGACTTATAAGCAGCTCTAATAAGAAAGACCGAGGAATTCTGACAGTTATTCATCTTACTCAGGACAAGCAGCAAGAATCTGTTATGATTTTATGTCTCCAATTGCTCCAATCACAGTTTCTAATACGGAAATAAAGCTGGTCAGTGTCTCAGTCTGTGCGTCACTGTGTTTTACAGAGACCTGCATTTCCGAGTTCTCAGGCTCCAACAGCAGTTCTGTTAAGAACAGACAGCCAGTATTGTCCTGAGCACTGAGGTATGCTTTCCACGGCTGAGCCCCAGCCCTGCTCATTGCAATGGTCTGAATGTTCACTACTTGAAGAGCCATCTGGAGGGTGTCAGGATGGACTGCTCCCTGCCAAGGCAACACCTGCTGATGAGCAACTTCGAGGCTCAGCCAGGTTTTCTCAAAATACTCTGCAGTCAGATGGCGATTGGGGACTAGTGTGAGAGCCCCAGAATCTGGAAGTTCTTGCACCGTCTCCTTGTTTTCTTCAGGAATCAGGGGTCCTAAAAGAGTCAGAAAGTTTGTGTAAGAGACGTTCTTACTCTGTAGGAGCCAATTTCTCTCAATTCCCAGCAGTACACAATGTCAATTTTGCCTTTGGATAAATGGCTTAAATAAACAATGATGTGTATCTTCCTTGCTCACAAAGGCTCCAACTTAGGTAACAGTCTGAGATTTAGTGCTAGGATATTCTACTTTCTACCAGTCATTGAGGAGATAAAGATTTATCCTGACAAGATGTAAGGTAAGAACTAGTTTTACCTGATGTGGCAAAGGATGCAGTGTTAGGGAGCTCTGGAACACGATGCTCTGCCCCCTGGCATTTAGAGATGGTTGCCCAGCGCGCTTTGCCATACACGGGCACCAGTGTGTTGAAGTCTGAGGCCCAGCTATTCACGGGTCTTTCTGCGGGATCCTCTAACAGTCCAAGAGATGGGTCAGATTTAGGGCTGCACAGGATCCGCTTGACTTCATCAATGCCAACTAAGAGGAGGCGATAATAGAAGAGCCCTCGATCCCGTACAGCCATGTCCTTTTCTTCCTCTGAGGTAAGACAACAGATTGAATGAGTTCAAAACAAAAATACTTTCTTCCGGCCCTTGTGCCAACCACAATAGAAAAAAAAAATGAAGGGGAGAGGACACCCTAGAAAGCATTACCATTTTCTTCTTGGGTCCCATGCACGACTCGCCAAACAATGAAAGCTTCGAGAACTTTTACTATGGGCCATGGCAGGCACTATTTCCTTCTGAAAAACCCACCTATGCAGTAATATAACAAGCGTCCCAGCATGTCCTGGCACTCAGCGGGGCGTGAGAGGAAAAGGCGCAGCAGAGCGGTGAGCAGCTCCATCTTGACGGCTGGAAACGTCTCCGACTTCACGTTCTCCACGAAGTCCTCCAACACATAGGGAGCATTGGGGATTCCTTCCCCATGGACTCCAAGCAGCCAAATCAGTGCCTGCTTCCCCTAGGGCATAAGGTAAGACCAGGTGTCCAACACTTGGCTGTCCACAACACGAGAGACAGTCAACAATCACTGGCTTGCCTTTTCCCCTAGTGGCAGCAGAAAAGGTGTAAACTTAAATTTACTCCAACTTGCACTGTATTGATTCCCCCTACTATACTCTCTACAACAAACTGGAATAAAATTCTAATGCCCAAGAGTAAGCCCAAAACTCCCATAACCTACGCTGATTAAGCAAATAAGATTTCCTCAGCTCTGAGGCCTCTGGCCCAATATGGAGTTTAGTGTTTCAATGGAAGCCACTCAAAGAATTTCTCTAAATTTTTCATGAAAGTGGTTACTAGAGTGCACAACAGAGTCATCTGTGAAGCTTCTTAAAAATATATCTGTCTAGGCTAGGCGCAGTGGCTCACGTCTATAATCCCAGCACTTTGGGAAGCTGAGGTGAGAGGACTGCCTGAGCCCACGGGTCTGAGACCAGCCTGGGCAACTTGGCGAGACCTCATCTCTGCAATAAATAAAAAAATTAGCTGGGCGTGGTGGCATGCACCTGTAGTTCCAACTACTTTGGAAGGCTGAGGAGGAAGGATCACCTTAACCCAGCAGGTTGTGGCTGTGGTGGCTGTGAGTATGCCACTACACTCCTCCCTGGGTGACAGTGTGAGACCCCAACTCAAAAAAAATAAAATATATATATATATCTGTCTAGGTCTACCACTTCTAAATATTTAAGTCAGCAGACCTGGGATGAAACTTAAATCTTCATAAATATTTCACAAATGACTCTGATTCTCATTCTAGTTTAAAACTCCATGTTCTAAATCTCTGACTCAAAATTGTTCAAGAGTACAATGGCATCAAAGTACCAAAGTATTTGTAATAAAAACCATCGATAAATCCAGTTTTTATCATTTATGTGCCATCAGCATCCAAAAGAGAATTGAGACACCAATCCATTCTAAGAGTTTCTACTGCAGAAGAGTAGAAAGAATAATGAGACTCCATTTCAAAGGGCAGGGTCCCAAGCAGTCCCCCTCTACCTAAAAGTAAAGGAGAATGATGTCTACCTCACTATCCTGAATGTTCTCCTCACAGCCGGGCAGGGCCTGACACACAGCTTCAGTACATTGAGGACACAACCAAACCAGGTCTCGGAACGTCTGCACCACCGCTACAACAAGCCCAGGCACAAGAGCACAGGATTAGCATCTCCATGCAGGAAGAACTTGTAGGAAAAGTCATGCATTCAGACTACACTTCTGGCTGGATTTCTGTAAAATAGGTTTTGGAGGGGTAGTCAATGATGCTCTAAGAAATGCAACGACCTGGGCAAGAAGAGGGGTAAAGATACGGAAATAACAAGCAAAGTCATCGTTATCTAGAGCTGGGATGCTCAACCTTTTGACTTTACGTAAAGAGGAATTGTCTTGGGCTGCACATAAATTATATAATATAGTTAGTGTAAAATACATAGTAAGACTTATTTTATTTTTTATTATAAAGTTTAGAAAAATGAGAACAATATAAAACTAGTGGGAAATTTGACTTCATTTTTGGAAAACTAATCTATCAATGTCAGGTTTGATGGAAGTGTTCGCAATTCTTAGTGAGTTCTCAAGGTGCTCGTCAGAAATGTTTGTTCAAATGTTGTTCTTCATGTGCTTATAATTGAAAACAGCTGCTCACAAATATATGCGCTGCCAAAAAGTGATGTCATGAATAAGGTGTGACTGTAAACTTCAAAAATGGAACTACTCATGGGGTCACAAAGAAAATAAATGCTAAAAAAACACATGATGTTAAAAGAATTTGTGGGGCCACGTGACTAGCTGTCCTGGGTCGCATGTGGCCTGTGGGCTGCGTGCTGGACAGGCTTCCTCTAGAGCAGTGGTCCCCAATCTTTTTAGCATCAGGGACCTGTTTTGTGGAAGGCAGTTTTTCCCCAAACCGGGGGTAGGGGGTGGAAGGGGGGTCTGGCAGGAGTAGGGGTGAGATCATCAAGCATTAGAGTCTCATAAGGAGTGTGAAACCTAGATCCTTTGCACATGCAGTTCACAATAGGGTTCCTGCTCTTACGAGAATCTAATGCCTCGCTGATCTGACAGAAGGTGGAGCTCTGCTCACCTCCTGCTGTGCAGCCTGGTTCCTATCAGGCCACCAACCAGTACCGACCTGCGGCCCAGGGGCTGGGGAACCCTGCGCTAGAGGACAGCCTTGCGGACGCATGGCAGCCTGAGGACTCAATGCCCTATTAGATCTATAGACTGTATGCTTCTCTGACAGCCACAGATGACGATGCAAGGGAAAGCTTAAACCTCGACATTATTCAATCAACAGCAAAAAACGTTTTGAGTAACTACCATAGCCCTTGACAAAATCCTACAAAGGTAGGCATTACCTGTGGTAATATGCTCTTGGTGAAGCCCCAGCAACTCTGTTAGAATCTGTACACACTGATCTGTATAAGTCCTGGCAATGCCACCTACAGAAGAAAGGAAAACAAAGAAAACTGTTATGTCAAACGCTAGCACCTCATTCCAAAATCATTTCCCACCCATCAAAGACAAAAGGACCAAAGATACCTGGAAACAAAAAAAAAAATCAGTCTTTACTTGATGAAATAAGCAGACTCTAAGTTTGCTGTAATGGGAACCTTGGTAAAAATGAATCAACTGTTTTCTCTGACTACTAGAAAACTGAAAGCCCACAGAAAAAGAACTCCCCTTTAAACAAGGTTGAAGACGTGCGGTGACAAAGGCATTTATTTGTTTGGTGGTCAGATACCAGGCCCCCTTCTTGCTGCAGCACACCCACAAAGGAATATTCCTGCTGGGGACACGTGAAAGCAGTTACTGTCTACAAGGACTCCTACTCTCCTCTCTGCTCCCTTTTCTCTGTCCCTAAAATAGCCAGGCTTTATCCCTAATATGAGGCTTTATTTCTTATCTGAGGCTTTATTCCTAGTAAGAGGCTTTATCCGAATATGAGGTTCTTCCCCCTCCTGCACCTGAAACCCTCCACAACTCAGCTCCCCAGGCGGTCAGGTTTTGAGTCACTCTAGCCTTTTAAATGCCAGACTCGGTGGTGTGAAAACATCTTGAAGATCAAGGACTCTTATTCTATACCCAGGACAATACATAGCCCATAGTAGATGACAAACAACTGGTGAACTGACATGGGACTTTGAGGCAGGAAAGCTGGATTCCAGTCCCAGTTCAGGAACCACATGGCCTTTGGCAATCTGGTCATCTACCTACCTTTCTTCCTTCCTTCCTCCCTCTCTTCCTCTCTCTCTCTGTATGTCTCTCTCTTTCTTTCTTTCTTTTTGAGTTGGAGGCTCATTCTGTTGCCCAGGCTGGAGTGCAATGGCATGCCTCGAACTGCTGGGCTCAGGTGATCCTTCCACCTCAGCCTTCCAAGTAGCTGGAACTACAGGCGTGCACTACAACTGCTAGCTAATTTTTTTATTTATTGTAGAGACAAGATCTTGCCAAGTTGTCCAGGCTGGTCTCGAACTCCTGGGCTCACGCGATCCTCTTGCCCTGGCCTCCCAAAGTGCCTGGCTGGTCACCTTTCTTATGCCTGGGTCTCTTCATCTTTGAAACGAAGTTAATAACATTTGTCTATTTTTCCTCCCTGCCTCATAAGACTGTGGTAAGAGGATGTACAATGAGACATTTTGGATAGAAGACAACAAAAATTTTAAGTATTAGAGTTTGAGTTACCTTTATTCTCTATCCTGGAAGATATGACAACACTAGTCTTGACAAAAAATAAAATAAATAAATAAAATCATCCTTCCCTATTGTTTGTAGTCACTGACCCGATTCTTCAGCGCATAGGACTTTGTCTCTGAAGCAAGATTTTTTTTTTCTTTTGAGTCGGAGTCTTACTCTGTCACCCAGGCTGGAGGGCAGTGGCACATTTATGGATATGGCAGCCTCAACCTGTTGGGTTCAGGTGATCCTTCTGTCTTAGCCTTTCAAGTTGCTGGAACTACAGGCATGTGCCACCACACCCGGCTAATTTTTCTTGATTTATTGTAGGGACGAGGTCTCGCCAAGTTGCCCAGGTTGGTCTTGAACCTGTGGACTCAGGCAGTCCTCTTACCTTGGCCTCCCAAAGTGCTGAGATTATAGGTGTGAGCCACTGCACCCAGTCGATTTTTTTTTTTTTTGAGTTGGGGTCTCACTCTGTTGTCCAGACTAGTGTACAGTGACATGACCACAGCTCACTACAGTCTTGAACTCCTGGGCTCAAGCTATTCTACCTTCTCATCCTCCCGAGTAGCTAGAACTACAGGTGCAACACCACCACACCTGGCTAATTTTTTGATTTTTTTGTAGAGATGATATCTCGCTATGCTGCCCAGGCTGGTCTCAAACTCCTGGGCTCAAACAATCCTCCCACCTTGGCCTCTCAAAGTGCTGGGATTACAGGGTGTGAGCCACCACATCTGGCCTCTGAAGCAATATTCATGCCCTTTTGCTTTGGATGGTTCCTCTGCCCACAGCTTTCCAGCTGGCTAATCTAGATTCTCAAGAAGGAAAAGCAGCAGATACCCACCTATGGCAAAGATGGCAGCCTGGGCAAAGTCAGCAGACACGTCGGTGCAGTACCCTCGAAGCTCCTCTAACACCTGTTGCACGTTCTCATCGTTCACCAGATCACACAGCACCTCCACCTTCTGAAGCTTGATGTAGTGGGGCTCCGAGTAGGAGCAAAAAAACTTTTTGTAGTGGCTGCTGAAGTGGCCTGGCAAACTGTGCAAGATCTGGCGCACGTGGCAGAGGGCAGCAAAGCAGAGCTCGCGGCTCTCTGAAGAACAGGCAGCCAGCAAGGGCCCCTTGACTCGCACAAGCACGTCAGCCTGTACGTGGGGAAACTTCTTTGCCAAGATCAGAAAGAGTTTGGTGGCTCCCATCACCACTCCCGGGCTGTTGCTCTTGAGAAAGCCGTCCAGCAGGTTAAGGATGTCGAACAGCTCCTCCTCGCTGCGGGGCTGGTAGCGCAGCAGGAAGTCCAGCACTTCGGCCTGGCCCCACTGATCCAGTTTGGACATGCTATCCAAAAAAGGAAACAAAAGCGCAATGTTAGAAACAAAATTGGGACTATCTCCATGCTGCTGCCAGATGATCATCTCTTGGCTGTTTACCATAACAAAGGGAGCATTCTTAAAAACAGGCTGTGCTATAATTGAATCATTCTTGTTACGAACTAGTTCAAGTTTTCACAAAAGAGGCTGCATGACTTGACAACACAAATGTACGCTCTTTTAATGCCAATGACATGATCAGTATACACTGGGTCCAGATTCTCTATATTTTAAGAGATCACAAATGGTTTAGTTTGGGAGACACAGTGACTAGAGGGGGGTAGAAGCTGTCCCCACAGGACATTTCTACTACCTCTCTATATCAACCAGAGAAACTAAGACAAATAAAAGAAATTTCTGGCCAGGCACAATGGCTCACATCTGTAATCCTAGCACTTTGGGAAGCCAAGGTGGGAAGATTGCTTTAGCCCAGGAGTTTGAGACTAGCTAGACAACACAGTCAACCAAAAAAAAAAAATTAGCTAGGCATAATGGCATGTGCCTATAGTCCTGGCTACTTGGGAAACTGAGATGGGAAAATTGCCTGAGTCAGGAGATTAAGGTTACAGTAAACTGTGATTGTGTCACTGCACTCTAGCCTGGGCAACAGAGTGAGACTCCAACTCAAAAAAAAAATAAAATTTCCCTCAGTGAAATGTGAGACAATTAGTAATTATAGTAACTTTCTTCCTTACCCTATAGAAGTTGCTCAAGACTCCTCAACTTAACACATAAACACAATCCCACAAGGATGTAGATCTCATAATAAAAAGAGCACTGAGGCATCCTCACCGATTTAAGAGATGGTGGGCGATGGGCTTGTTGATGACAACGCCTCCCTCCTGCTTCAGAATTTCCTCTAGTGACCTCAGGCAGTTCACAACCACAATTGGATCCTGGTCACGCAGCAAACTGTATAACTCATTTACCAGGGCACCATCTATAAAAAAGTACAAAGATCTCAGATAAAGAAGAGAAGCTTCAGAATCCGATAGAACCCAAGTAATAGCTCCAGGCAGACAAAGCTAAACTTCTCTGCCACAAAAATGACAAAGACAAAAAAGTACAAGGCAAAAAAACCTGCCATCTCCAAACTGTTCTAGGTAGCAAATGCAAAGGATTTCACCTGGGCCCCAAAGAAAGGACTTCTCTAATCTCAGAAAATGCCAACCCCTGTATCCTACTTAAAAAGACAAGTATAAGCTGGGCATGGTGGCTCACGCCTGTAATCCCAACACTTCAGGAGGTTGAGGCAAGAGGATTGCCTGAGCTCGGGGGTTCGAGACCAGCCTGGGCAACTTGGCGAGACCTCATCTCTACAATAAATCAAAAAATTAGCTGGGTATGGTGGTGCGCACCTGTATTTCCAGCTCCTTGGAAGGCCTGCTACAGGCTGTGGTGGCCATGAGCATGCCACTGCACTCCAGCCTGGGCGACAAAGTGAGACTCCAACTCAAAAAAAAAAAAAAAAAAGGGAGATATACAGTAGCAGGGGCTACATTATTATAGTCTTTTATGTGATCACACGTAATGAAGGCACAGATAAATATTGTCATGATGGATTACACTGAACTTACCCACTTCAGAGTCTCCATGAAGATTATGCATCTTGGCACATCCAAGGACTGCCACCCTCCTGACATACGAAGCCTTATCCCGCAAACCGTTGAGAACAGGCTGCTGGATATATTCCTGCACACCGGGCATCCTAAGCAGTGCATCCCAGAGTTAGCCAGATCCTGAAATACTAGTTCTGACATATTCAGCCCCTCTTCACTAATAGAGGTTCAGCAGATGCCTGAATGTGCACCTATCAGAGCAAGACGAACTGCAGAAAGCTGCTGCCAAACTTAAAAAGGCATCATTTGACTTTATTCGAAATAATGCTGCACAGGCAGCAAAAAGGATACATAATTAGCTAGAACTTTTAACCAAAACTGAGAACCATTTTACTGAGAGTAAGAATGGAAAACTCCCTTTAACAAAAACCATATGATACAGTTTATGAAGCCAAAGTGATGGCTGGAAATCTGAGTTCGGGGTACAACAGTGTTTCCCCTAGTATCAAGGAGCTCAAATAAACTACCCTCATGAACTCTTGAATTCACCATGATCTCTTGAATTTGCCAGCTACTGAGGGCCAGTCAGGGAAGAGGGTGCTCACCTGAGGCTACACATGCTCCGCAGGGCCAGCCCACGTACCATCGGGTTGGGGTCTGAGCAGTCTTTGCACAGTGTATTGATGGCCAGGAGAGCCAGATCTGGTTTCAGAGGGGCATACGTGCCCATGTAGAGATAAACCAACTTCTTTTGAACAATATCTACAGTGGCACTGGCCTTCACCATTTCCATGAAAACACCAGACATGTCCAAGCCCTGTGTCATGTGCCTGAAACCAACACACATGGCAGGAAAAAGTAAAATACAAACACTCTCAACTTACAATGGAGGGAGGTTTATTTATACATGTCCTGGTTATCCAACTAGATTGTGATCTCTTAGATGGAACTACCCTGCCTATTATATCACACAACATTTCATACCACGGGCCTGAAATAAACTGTTCTTCCATTTATTCAGTAAGTGTTTCAAACACTTATTGAAACCCTGGTACCTTCCAGTGATAAGGCTTTTACACCCAGGGGTATGCTCTGGGGACATAATCTTGAAGAAGGTATGGTCTCAGATCTCTGGGAACTCCAAGTATACAGAGGAGCCAAACAAGAACACCACTAATTACAGTTTGATAGATAAGCATTTAAATGAGAAGTAATGTACAAGGTACAGAGGGGATCCAAGGGTCTGATGCTGGCAGGAAGTCAGAAAATGTTTCTTTACAGAGGAAGTAATACTTTAGCTGAATGAGCAGAAGCTCACCAGACAACTGTGTCAGAGAGGTAATGAGACATGAGACACACAACAAGGCATGTAGACACGAGCAGGAGCAGTACATTCTTTCAAAAGTCTGCAGGTCTTCAGGTAGTTGGAATAACAGGTTGTTCCTTGGATGCCATAAGTTTGGACTTTATTTTGAAGATCATTGTTTTTCAAACTGGTCTCCCACTGGAATCAGCTGAGATGATTCTTAAAAACACAGATTCCAGTCTGAGAATTTTATGTGACCGGGTGCGGTGGCTCATGCCTGTAATCCCAGCACGCTGGGAGGCAAAGGAGAGAGGATTGCCTGAACTCAAGACCTCGTCTCTACAGTAAATAAAAAATCAGCCAGGCATGGTGTGACCTATGCCTGTAGTTCCAGCTACTTGGAAGGCTGAGGCGAAAGGATCACATAAGCCCAGGAGGTCAAGGTTGAGGTGGCTGTGAGCATGCCACTGCACTCCAGCCTGGGTGACAAGAGTGAGAC
>CAUYQG010267098.1:0-12332 GCA_963574415.1 Tarsius wallacei
GTTTGGGTTTTTTTTTTTTTTTGGCTGGTCAAAATTTTAATTTGATTTCCAATTTTTGCTTTTTTTTTTGGGCGTCCTTTTCACCCCCCCCCCCCCCCCCCCCCGGGGACAGTTTAAACCTCTTCCTCATTTCCATAGCAACAGAAACCACAGAGCTCAGATTATCTGGAAATTTTTAAACAACCTCTTTTGATGTCAGATCACAGGTGTGATTTGGGGCTGGAAAAACACGGCTGTCTTTGGTGGTGGTGGGCCTAGTCCTGTATCCCAGCACTGGCTGAGTCACCTGAAGTGTTTCATCTCTTTCATTCCTCACAGTCGCTTCAAGAGGTAGGGATGAGCTTGTCCAGTTTTAAAGAGGAAACCTAGAAAGGTAAGATGGCTTGCCCACAGCTACCCAGCTAAGGAGTGACCGCATGGGGGATCTGAACCTGCCTGCCTGCCTCCGAGTCATTCCACTTCCTGGCACTTGTCATTGCCAGCTTCTGTGTTTATCTCCTCCACGAGAGTGAGCTCTCTGGTGGCACGAGTCACGCCACGCTTACCTACATATCCCAAGAGCATGGGGTGAGTTGGGGATGGAAAATGTCAGTGAGCATTTCCTGACATTAAGCTCAAATCTTTTCCTCTTCTCCTTCTCAGGCTGACCAGGGGTGACCTTTTCTCTCCCTCTTTTTTTTTTTTTGAGTTGAAGTCTCACTCTGCCGCCCAGGCTGAAGTGCAGCGGCACGCTCACGGCCACCGCAGCCTCCATCTACTGGGCGCAGGCGATCCTTCCGCCTCAGCCTTCCAAGTAGCTGGAACTACAGGCAGGCACCACCGCACTCAGCTTGTTTTTGTGATTTATTATAGAGACGCAGTTTCACCAAGTTGCCCAGGTTGGTCTCGAACTCCTGAGCTCAGGCAATCCTCTCGCCTCGGCCTCCCAAAGCGCTGGGATTACAGGCGTGAGCCACCAAGCCTGGCCCTTTTCTCCCTTTTGAGGCTCTTCCCTGGGCTCATTTTGTTAGATTTCCTTTGTTTGAACCATGCAAGGAGCAGGGGTATGGGACTCAAAGTCTGACTATTATGATGCTGGGCAAGTATTTTCTTTTCCTGAAGGGCGAAGGGTCCTATACAAAATGGTGTATACAGTCCTATCTTAGGCTTACTTGAAGCCATAGAAATAATGTAGCACTCTATCCTAGAGTCTTTTTCTTTTTGCAGTTTTGAGGTAAGTAGAGATGAATAAAATAGACCGGGTATGATAACTCACGGGTATTCCCAGCACTTTGAGAGCTGAGGTGGGAGGATCGCTTGAGCCCAGGAGTTTGAGACCAGCCTGAGCAAACATAGCAAGACCTTGTCTCCACAAAAAACCAAAAAAATTAGCTGGGCATGGTGGCATGTGCCTGCAGTACCAGCTACTTGGAAGACTGAGGTGGGAGGATTACTTGAGCCCAGGAATTTGATGCTGTGGTGAGATATGATTGTGCCATTGACTTGACGTTAAAAACAAAAAACAACCAAACAAACAAAAAAGGCCAGGCTCAGTGGCTCAGCCTATAATCCCAGCACTTTGGGAGGCCAAGATGAGAGGATTGCCTGAGCCCACGAGTTCGAGACTGGCCCGGGCAACTTGGTGAGACCTCATCTCTACAATAAATCAAAAAATTAGCGGGGCATGGTAGCACGCGCTACTTGGAAGGCTGAGGCGGAAGGATCGCCTGAGCCCAGCAGGTCGTACTGGGGTGGCCGTGAGTGTGTCACTGCACTCCAGCCTGCATGACACTCACTCTGACTCAAAAAATTAAATAAATACATAAAACATGCACGGGCAGTATTAGACTATATTCCTCTGGTCTCCAGGGAACACGATGGAATATGAAGAAGCCCCTAACAGGATTTACCTCATTCAGGAAGTTCTGAATGAGTCAACTTTTCCTTCTGTTTTCTTTGCGTTTTCTTTTTTGTAGAAATGTTGCCCAGGCTGTTCTTTAACTCCGGAGCTCAAGTAATCCTCCTGCCTTGGCCTCCCAAAATGCTGGGATTATAGGCGTGAGCCACTGCGCCCAGTCCGCTTCCCTTCTTTCTGCTCTGGCTTCTAAGTCTTCTCCTGCAGCAGGGCTAATGCGATGGAAAGAGCCATGGCTCTGGGGGTGGGCAGGCCTAAGGTGGACAGTTACTGCTCTGTGACCTCAGACTTCAGTCTTTCTGTTTGCTTTTCAGTATCGGGGCCTTCACAATACTACCTCCCTGCGTGGCCTATTTTGTTTGCCCCTGCGGATCCCCCCTCCGCCCTTGTCTGCCAGGCCGCGTGCCTCAGGAGGCCGAACGGTAGGCACGTATCTTGCTCTCCGACTTCCGGTTGGATCTGGCCAATGGGAGACTTTGGCAGGAGGCTGACAGGAGAAGGAGGACAGGTGTCCATTCCCCAGCCTCCTCTCTGCCATGCTGGAGTCAGCAGTGGCTAGAATCCTCAGTGCTCAGGCCACAGCTCCTCCTCAGAGCTTTCCTATGTCCGGGTTCTCTGGCGCCCCAGTCACCTTACCTTCCCCTTGCCCTCCAGTGCTCAGGGCAGGTGAAGGCTTTCTGCGATGGCCGGCCTTAGCGTGTTCCACGTCTCTTCAATGGTCCCTTCTGAGTGTGCCATTTGTTTCCTGCTGGGATCTTGACCCATAAACTGCCTCACCGGGCTTGAGGAAGGGCTAGGTGGATGGAAAGCAGCTCATAAGTGAAGCTTGTCCTTGGCGTTTGAGGGGAATAATTACCATCATGAGGGTACAGAGTGGGAGACGGGGGCAGGAGAGGCAGTCCTGGCCAGCATCTTGCCAGCAGGAGGCAGCTCCTAAAATCGTCCCCCTTCTCCAGCAGTCACCCCCGCCCTGCAGCCCTGGGAGGCCTGGCTGGGGAGAGGCTTTTCCAGGGCACGTTTCCCACTGCTGTGGCAGCAGCGGCAGCATCATCGATAACACTCTGGCTCCTCAGAGGCCGTCCTGGCTCCATCCCATCTGGCAGGCCATGGCGGCCAGGGACCCCGGGCGGGAGCCGCCAACCCGCTGACTCAGCACAACGCCCCTCTCTCAGCAGCACAGCTTTGGGTGGGAACCAGCCAGCCATCCGGTGTCCCTCCCCTCTCCTTGGAGGCAGCTAGCCCTCTGGCTGGACCAGCCCCAGGCCTTTAATGAGTGCTGGCTGTTGCCTGGCCCAGGCCTAGGTCGCTCGGAGGGGAGAACGTGGGCTCAGGCAACAGAGAACACAGGCCTCTGATGGCTGGCCAGAGAGAACTCTGTCTTCCTGCCAGCCTCCTCTAAAGGCCCCCAAGGTCCCGGGATGTCAGAGCTGGAAGGGCAGAGGAGGCGTTTGGCTGTACAGAGAGAGACACTGAGGCTCAGAGAAAGTGGCTTCGCGAGGTGCACTGTAAGCCACTATCAGAACCCAAGCCAACATGGGACAATTCCTCCTGGGTGGCATCTCCTGATTTCTTCTCGGGTGGAGGATGCTGGTCACCTATGTACCCTGGTCAGGATGAGCTCCTAGCAAATCCTGTAAGGCTGGAAGTACTTGTCTTTAGAAGATTTTAATCGTTAATGGGGCTCTAGACCCTTCATCTATATATGACTTTCAATTCTCACAGCAACTCTGTAAGACAGGAGTTGAGATCTTCATGAATTACTAGATCAAGGAGCTGAAGCCCAGAGACAGGAAGCAACTTGCCTGAGGTTAAATAGATAGTAAGTGGCAGAGCCAAAATTCACACTTAAATCTTTCATTCCCTAAAGCTTGTGTTCTGCCAACCAGGTGACACTGTCTGGCTTTTCCAGAGACAGCAAAGCATACTGGGAAAGGGCCCTGGCTGGGTGGGCCTCAGGTAGCCTCTTCCTAGGTCTAGCCTCAGCCCTGCCTCTTCCTTTCTTTTGTGTGACCATGGGCTAGCTCCTTCACCTCACTCGGCCTGACTTTCTTATCTGTGACTAGTGCTGATCAGGCTTGTTCTGTGTCCTGCATTTGACATTCTATAAGACATGCAGGGTAGGCGCCACTATTCCCATTTTACAGATAGTGAAACTGAGAACCATTCCTTTATTCATGATGAATCAAGTAATTTGCTGAGAGAATTTTATAGGTCAAGTACAATGTCCCCAGAGAAGAAAGGGACCTGCCCAAGGTCACACACCCAGAAAGTACACAGCTAAGTCTCAAGCAGACGATGGGGGCTCTAATATATATTTTATGGCTTCCAGTATTGTGGAAAAGTGACCAGGGGATCACAGTTTTCCAGCTCCCGCAGGAAGCCACTTGGGCCCTCCTTGAGAGCAGCCCAAGGCACTAAATAGATCCCAGGAAGGACACTCCCCTGGGAACTTTTGGCATGGAGCATATTTACAAAACTCCAGAGGGGATGAAAATATCCCAGCCCACTCCCTACAGACTCAAATCAGCGGCTTTCTTATTCTTTATAACCCCTCTGGAAATTCCAGTGATATTAGTCTAAAATTAGGAGCTAAAGTAACAAGAGAAAAGTCCCACCACTTTAGAAGAAAATGTTTTCATAGCTTCATTCCGAGCATTTGTTCTAAATTAGAACACAGCAGTTGTCTTTCAAATATTTTTTTTCTCCTAATACTTGTGGATTAGGGGCAAAATATTTTGAGAGAATGTATCTTTCCTCTACTGCCAAATGCCTAAATTCAATCCGTTTACCTGCTTTGAGTTTGCAGGCTATTCAGGTGAGTCCAGAGCGTTTGAACAGGAAGGGCTTGTCCCACGGGCCCAGGATGCTTTCTTAAGTGAATGATACTTTCATGACAATGGCAGCAATATCACCTGCAGCCAACACTTACTGACTGGTTAAGATGTGCCAAGAATCTGTGTGAAGTGTTTTACAACCATTATTACATTTAATCCTCACGATAACCCTATATGATGGGTATTATAATCCCATTTTACAGAGGAGGGCAATTAAGGCCTAAAGAGATTAAGAGATTGGTCTGAGCCATATTGTTATAGAACCAGTAAGTAGTGGTGTAAGAATTTTAACTCGAATTACTGTAACTCTAAAGTCCATAATGTGCTGGGATAATGTGCTCAATAACAGTGGCCGTTTATTCGACACACACTATGTGCCAGACTCAGTCCTAAGTGTCTTGTCATCTCTCTTTCTTCACAATAATCCCTCCCAGAACTTTGTTCCATTCTTTCCCCTCGCTCCCCACTGTAGATTCTCATGCCAACTTGAAATCTGTCACACACTTGGAGACCTTGTTCACCTCCAGTCCCCTGGTGGCGGTGTTCGTTGCTGAAAGCACATGTGCGACCAAACACCTTTGGATCCATCGATCCTAGTAGACTCCTACCTAGGACGTTGGGCATGCTACTTCTTTGATGCTCAGGGTCCTCATCTGTCAAATGAGTTGGCTGGCTACTTTGAACTCAAATTTTCTCAAATTGTAGGATCTTTCTGGAAATGGGATGTAAGACAGGCAGGTTTTGAAACCTGGGAATAAAAGTGACCTCGAGATCGTCATGAACCAGATGAAGATGCTGAGGCAAAGTTCTTTGAAGCAGAGGGCCTTTGTAGGTTGGGGCCATATGAGATGTGGTAGGGAATGGATACTGTGGGTGGGTGAGTGCCAGTATCCTAAAGTTGTTCTTGACTGGGCCAAGAAACTGTGACTGGATGGAAGGGACGGAAGTGAGTCAGAGCCCCTAGGGTACAGGAACAAGCATGTGGTAAGTGTGACCTCAGGGGCAGAGCCAGGCCTGTGGGTTGGAAATCACCAAAGGGCTTAGAAAGGCGAGGGCTTCTGTGCCTACAGGTGGTTGTTCAGGGGTTGGACATCCTTTGTAAGCATCGTAGAGGGGATTTCTACTCTTGGAAGTGTTGACATTTGAAAAAACTGACTTTCAAAACTGCAAATCTGATCATGTCCCTCTTCAGCTTGGCAGCACCCGCCGGATCCCAATGGCCTGCAAGTACAGTCCAAGACAGCTCCTTCCCATAGAGGATAAGCTTGCCACAATCTGTCACAGACTCAGCTACATTCAGTCCCAAAGCCGTGGCAGCCATGTCCACTCTCTTGCCATTTTCTTTTTTCGTTGTTGTTGAGTTGGAGTCTCACTCCGTCACCCAGACTGGAGTGCAGTGGCTCCTGGCCACCGCAACCTCGACCTGCTGGGCTCCGGCGATCCTTCTGCCTCAGCCTTCCAAGTAGCTGGAACAGGCGCGCGCTACCATGTCCGGCTAATTTTTTGATTTATTGTAGAGATGAGGTCTCGCCAAGTTGCCCAGGCGGGTCTCGAACTCGCGGGCCCAGGCAATCCACTCACCTCAGCCTCCCAAAGGCGCAGGATTACAGGCTGAGCCACCGAGCCCGGCTTCTCTTACCATTTTCTGAACACATGAAGTGCTCTGACACTTCTGCACCCACCCACATCCTCTGAAAATCCCTTTTCACATCTCCTGGCAGTTGCCACTGCTGCTGAGTTGTGATGATCCACCCACAGACTGTGCGCCCCTTGAGAGCAGGGCCCAGCTGTGCTCATCTTCATCTCCCGGTGGACTTGATTGGAGCATGTCCTGAGTGTGGACTGAATGAATGCCGTGGGATGACAAGACACCTGGTGATCTTTTAGGCTGAGCCCCTGCTATCCCATTTCACTTCAGCAAGCATTCAATGAAGGCTTTCCACTTAATACTTTATGTAATCCTCACATGGTGAAGATTGGGATATGTAAAAAACAGTGCTAATGCTGCAAACAGGGATAACCAAGAGCCAGGATCAAGAACACGATGGGGTGGAAAAAAATTAGGGAGGAGGCTGCTTAGTGACAAACAGGCATTTTGGTCCTTCTGCCTTATAACCCAAACCAAATGAGCGAGTGTGTGGCAAAAAAGAACCAGAAAGCAACAGGATGGTCATGGTGGAAAGGTGCTTGGGTTCTTCCTCTCAGGATTTAGAATCAAGAGTCCCTACCTGCACTCCAACTCTTCGTATGCATTTCCAAGGAAATGGGTATCGGGAGCCAATTTCCAAGCCTTCTCACCCTGGCTCCTTCTATCAGCACCACAATTAGTAACAGATATCAAGCAAGGTAGGGCCCACCTGCAAAAAGGATTTGCCTTATTAGCCTCTAAGAAGCCAAGAAAAAGTCACTGGAGCCAGGCTCGGTGGCTCAGCCATTTATCCCAGCGCTTTGGGAGGCCGAGGTGAGTGGATTGCCTGAGCCCACGGGGTTGAGATCAGCCTGGGAAAACTTGCTGAGACCTCAACTAAACAAAAAAAAAAAAAAAGTCACTGGATTCCAGCAGCAACTAGGGATATCTTCCACAAAAGCCCAATTCCCCCTTCCCTTTTTTCCTCAGTGGAGTGGATGGAGCTGTCCCTCTGGTTTCTGTCCCCAAGCTGGTCATTGGACATTTGCCATGTGACATCAGCCAGTGCTGCTGCCTCTCTAGAGCTCTTGCTATAGAGACGTGTCCCCCACCCCCATCTCCTTGCTCCACACTCAAATTTTAACAAAGAAGCCAGAAGCCCACGACAGCCTAGTTGTTGACTGTGGCAGGAAAAATAGGTGTGCAGCCCTGGCGTCTTCCAGGTGTACCCTGCCATTCCTGGGCTCCGTACACAACAGAAAGCTGGAAGAGAAAGCCCATTCAAGGGAGGTGCTGGGGGCAGGGCTCTTGTGGGAGCCTGGAAACCCTTTTTGTTGACTCTTAACCAAAGTTACTTTTCTTCCTATTTTTATTAACACAAATCCCTAAGTGTGTGTCCAGAGAAAGTACTATGAATAACCGATGATACATTTGTTGATTAACTTGTGAATCATCCTGGGGGGGTGGAGAGAGAGAAAGAGAGAGAGAGAGAGAGAGCAAATGCAGGAGCTTTGGAGGCTGAATATAATGTGTTGTAAAATATTTAGCAAATGATCATCCAAGCCACAGGGAAAAAGTCAGCGAGATGGGAATTTGAAAGCTGCCAGGATTTAAAAGCTATTTAATGCTAACCATCAGTGCCAAAGAGCTGAGAGTGCCTCTTTTCCTCCCTCCATTGGCAACGACAGCTCTGATAATGTGGAAAGGCTTGGTTGGCCACGGAGCGCTGGTGGGAACTGAGACCAGGCAGTGAGCTGAAAGACTTTTTGTCTGAGAAAGTTTGTAAACAAGGGATCTCCTCGGAGGTGGACTCTGCCTTGTCAGCCACTTGCATTTTCTCTCTTTCAAGATCTCCCAGACCATCAATGCTCTGCATGGAACAAACAGCATGAAGACACTGGTCAGTCATCTGGATGTTTCAAAATATCCTGATGTTTGGCACCAAGGAAGAAAAAAAGAGCCATATGACTGAATCTGTCACTTTCCTTCTAAATGTTTTGATGTCACTTAGATGACTTAAGTGCTTCTGTACCTGTCATTCAAGGGATCCTACATTTTTAGAGTTGGGGTTAGGAATCACTCTTTATAACACGATTCTTTGGAGATAAATTTAAGTAAAGGATGAAAAAATCTTTCTTGATATTTTGGCTTGAAAGCTTAAAACCTAAAGTTATTAATAAAAAGAAAAATGCTGGGCATGGAGCACGCCCATAATCCCAGTACTTTGGGAGGCTCGGGTGGGAGGATCACTGGAACCCAGGAGTTCAAGGCCAGCCTGGACAACACAGAGAGATACTGTCTCTGCAAAAAGTTAATATAAAAATATAAACAAAGTGATGTCCTCCTAAGTGCAAATACCATAAGGCAAGAAAAATTAAAAGTGGCAGGGAAATCATTTAGGTCAATGGAAATAATCATCCTGGACAACAGAGGCCTCAAGATAGTTTGGTTGTAAGGCATTCTTCGAAGACAGAATGATGAATTTATGAGTAGCCAATGGAAGTGAATTTGGTGGCTTGAATCAACTAGTCTATGAATTGTGCCAAGAAGGTTTCTGCCTTTAAAGAACTTACAGTCTATTGACTAGGGAGGCAAGCATTACATAAATGACATGGATAATTAGCCTTTGAGTTCAGAACAATAAGAGGCTTCTGAGCAAAGTGGTCCCAAGGAGGATGAATGGAATATGTATAGCAAAGTTGCTCTGCCTAGGTAGGAACCAAAGAGTAGTTCTTCACTCTCATCTTTTTCCTTTTGTTGTTGCTGTTCCTGCTATTTTCCTTCCCTCCTATTCTGCTTGTTCCCAACCCAACACATCCTTGAGGGCCACTTCAGGGAGCCTACAGATTCATTCTTGATGATTCCAACCTTCATCAGTCTTACTTCCTTTGAACTCTTGCAGCACTCAGAGTCTGAGCCACGCACCTGGCACATGACTACTTCGGTGTATTAGAATCTGTTTGAAGAAAGATGAATCTTTTCTCCTCAACTTACAATTGGTAAATTCTATTTGGCAGGTACCAAATCTTAAAAACTTCTGGGTTCCCCAGAGCTTCTAGCCGCACTCAGTGTTCAGTTAATGCTAGCCACTGGCCATTCGGGTATGTCTTGTTAACCAATTAGGAGGCAGTGTATTCAACAGGCCACCTTGGTGATTGGAAATTGGGGTTAGGATTGTGGAGGAAGATCGAATTATTGGTAAACGTAGGGATATACCTCCAAATTAGCATGTCCAGGTTACAAAACACATGCTTTGAGCAGTTTTTCATCCTGAAGTTCCCCTTCCCCTCTTAGTTGTGATTGTTAAAGCAGATGGAGAATTTAGAAAAGTTGTAACTGAGTAAAAAATTAATTTACTGAGAGTGGGAGTATATCAGCAGTTCCATTTGCATGTTTTAAATGTCTAAGAAAAAAGAAGAAAAAGGAAAGAGGGAAGGAAAGAAAGCAAGAAGGGAGGGAAGGAGGGAAGTGGGGGAGGAAGAGAGAAGGAAATGAAAGGGAAAAAAAAACAAACCAGGGTGGTAGGGTGGAGGACACACCAGACTCGGTCTTCAAATACTATCAGCAATGTCATGATATGGTAATTTTTAATATTAAAAGTAAATTGTAAATGTATCTTTATAAACAATATGCATAAAATAGATCATATTCTAAAACTTTTTCGTTTTAAAATGCTTTTTCACAGTAAATTTCTTAGGTGTCAGATTTCCCCTCAAAATAATAGTGCAATTGGAAGAAGGGAAGTGTTGTCAGTGGATCAGGACTCTCTGCTAATACAAGTCCTTGTAGATTTCCTGTAGGAGGGGGTGAAGACTCATGTCCGTCTCAGTCTTCTTTATCACCTGCAGGAGCTGCACGTGTTCCGTGACGATCTGTCTGAGGTCTGTCATTTTCTGGAGCAGCTTGGCAAACAGCTGAGAGGATTCGGGGTGATTCAGTTTGAGCTGGAGCTCCAGAGCTTGCAGCAGGTTGTCTTGGATGTCTTCAATGGGCTTCACATTCAGCAAACCTGGGCGGTCTAGGGGAGCAGAAATGGAAAACACAACAGGAGGTTCAGTCAAAAGGTCCTCTGGACACCGACTCTGAGGCCTACAGAGCTCTCACTTGCAGGGCCAACCACTCACGCGCTTTTTGGTTTATTTAGCTGTGTTTCTGAAAAAGGGCGGGGAGGGAGGCAAAGTAGATAGTGGGCAAGAACTGAATTAAAACCAGAAATGATCAGAGCGCTTTCCAGGGGTTTTCTGCTCCTGCCCAGGATGGAATCTGTGTAGTCAGTGGCTGTAACATGGCATCACAATAATCCTGTTCCCAAACTGAGGACACATTTCTACTCAGAAATCTCACTTTCAGCTTCTGCTCCTTCCTGATGAATGTTTTCTTTATAATCTCTACCCACTTTCTTACCACAGCTTCAAATATGCTTCGGAAAAAAAAGTGCTCTCTTCTTTTTTGCTTAATATAGCATATTACATTTTCTTTTCTTTTCTTTTTTGTTCATGATCAACCCCCGAGTAGTTAATCCACAGAGATAGCATATTACATTTTCAACATGACAAAACATAGTTTTTAAATGCAGATACAGGCCAGGTACAATGGCTCACGCCTATAATCCCAGCACTTTGGGAGGCCGGGGTGAGAGGAATGCCTGAGCCTATGGGTTCGAGATCAGTCTGGGCAACTTGGCGAGACCTCATCTCTACGATAAATAAAAAAATTAGCCAGGCGTGGTGGCACGTGCTTCTAGTTCCAGCTACTTGGAGGGGGCTGAGGCGGAAGGATCACCTAAGCTCAGCAGGTCCAGGCTGCGGAGGCCATGCATGTGCTACTGCACTCCAGCCTGAGTGACAGTGAGGCTCCAACTCAAAAAAAAAAAAAAAAAAAATATATATATACAAATACAGTTTGGAAGGCTAGACCCCCTCCCCCAACATTGTAACAGAGGGATCGTCTCAGTGGTAATACTGCAGGTATTCTCACTCATTCTTCTTTACACCCTTCTTAATTCAATTTGCAAATGGTGAGTTTAAATTACTTTTCAACGTCCTATGCTTTCCTTCGTGTCGATCCTAGACTTATTCTCAAATACTTTAAGTTTCTTTTGTAAATGGACTCTTCATTTTCATTACATCTTTTAACATATCCCTGCTGATGTTTAGAAAAATTATGGATTTTAGTATATTAAGACTGTTCCAATTTTCTGAGCTCATGTCAGTTCAAATAGCTTTTAATCATGGGTTTTATTCTTTTTGGATAGACAATTATATCTGCAAATAATGGTAGTTTTATTTCTTTCTTCTTTTGCAGTGTTTACATTTTTCATTTCCTTTTCTTGCCATACTGTGTTGGCTAAAACCTCCAGGAGGGTATCAAATAATTGTCGCAATGAAAGTCAAAATAATTCTTGTACTATGTCTTCACTTTGAAGGAAATACTTCTAATGTTTATCATCAACTATGATATTTGCTATAGATTATTGTGGATATGTTTTACTCCTGGTTTTCCAGGAGTTTTAAAGTTTTAAATTTGTTTTAGTCAGGAATGTTGTTGAATTTTATCACTTTTAAATTTGTCTATCTGAAGAGATAGGATGTCTAAAGAGGTATGGTTTTATCTTAAGCTAGTGGAGTGAATTACATTAATAGATTTCCTTACACCCTTGTACTCATTAGCTAATATTTTTTTTTTTTTTTTTTTTTTTTTTTTTTTGAGTTGGAGTCTCACTCTGTTACCCAGACTGGAGTGCAGCGGCCGCTCCCAGCCACCGCAGCCTCGACCTGCTGGGCTCCGGCGATCCTTCCGCCTCAGCCTTCCGAGTAGCCGGAACTACAGGCGCGCACTACCATGCCCGGCTAATTTTTTTGATTTATTGTAGAGATGAGGTCTCGCTTGCCCAGGCGGGTCTCGAACCCGCGGGCTCAGGCAATCCACTCACCTCAGCCTCCCAAAGGCGCGGGATTACAGGCTGAGCCACCGAGCC
>CAUYQG010267099.1:0-13555 GCA_963574415.1 Tarsius wallacei
TGAGTGGATTGCCTGAGCCCGCGGGTTTGAGACCCCCCTGGGCAACTTGGCGAGACCTCATCTCTACAATAAATCAAAAATTAGCCGGGCGTGGTAGCGCACGCCTGTAGTTCTAGCCACTTGGAAGGCTGAGGCGGAAGAATCACCAGAGCCCAGCAGGTTGAGGCTGCGGTGGCCGGGAGTGGCCACTGCCCTCTAGTCTGGGCAACAGAGTGAGACTCCAACTCAAAAAAAAAGAAAGAAAGAAAGACCTCTAGAATGATCTCTTCCAGGCCCAAACACCAAGATTTTAGATTTTAGCAGTTGGGCCCAAGGATGGAGACTTTACTTCAAGAATACAAACCCATCTACCCATGAGTATTAAGACTGGGGTGGGGGGAAAAGAGCATGAAATCGACCTTAAATACCTCACTTAGGGGCTGGCCCCATAAGTTTCCAATACCTACTTCCCACTGCACTCAAAGCGTGACCAATCCATGCTGTCTGTATCAACTGTCCTACTTTATGTTACTTCCACTGGATTGAAGATTGCTTGTTCTCTAGAGTTTAGTCAGATGGCTGCTGCTACCTTGGGAGCCTCACAGAAACTATAAGCATTTCAGCATGAGACTATCCTCAGGGGCAAAGAAATGTTCACTTAAAAGTCCACTGGTATCGCTTTTCCTCACCAGACCTTTAGGATGCAGCTCAGACTCATCTTCCACTTTCTAGAATTCTTTCTACGCATAAGTCAGAAGGGACAAACTACTTGCAGGGAGGGAAGCGGCTAGATACGGAGACTGGTTCACTGACTGACTGCTGTGATGTTCCTCTGCCTGGAATGATAACAAATGGCAATTAAAAGGTATAACTAGCCAGGTGTGGTGGCTCACTCCTATAATCCCAGCATTTTGGGAGGCCAAGGTGAGAGGACTGACTGAGCCCAGGAGTTCAAGACCAGCCTAGGCAACTTGGCAAGACCTCACCTCTACAATAAATCAAAAAATTGACCAGGCAGGTGGCACACGCCTGTAGTTCCAGCTACTTGAAAGGCTGAGGAAGAAGAATCACCTCAGCCCAGTAGGCAGAGGCTCCAATGGCTGTGAGCATGCCACTGCACTCCAGCCTGGGTGACAGAGTGAGACTCCTACTCAAAAAAAAAAAAAAAGGTAAAACCAAGAACTTCCTAAGATGGGCTCAGTGGCTCAGCCTGTAATCCCAGCACTTCGGAAGGCCAAGGCGAGTGGATTGCCTGAGCCCGCGGGTTCAAGACCCACCCAGGCAACTTGGTGAGACTTCGTCTCTACAATAAATCAAAAACTAGCCAGGCATGGTAGCGCGCGCCTATAGTTCCGGCTACTTGGAAGGCTGAGGTGGAAGGATCACCGGAGACAAGCAAGTCGAGGCTGCAGTGGCTGGGAGTGTGCCACTACGCTCCAGTCTGGGCGACACAGTGAGACTCCAACTCAAAAAAAAAAAAAAAAAAAAATAGAACTTCCTCAGTCACAAAACAGCTAGTGAGCAACTTCAAAAATATACCCCTCCCCATTTCTCTATATGACATGGGTCAAACATCAGACCCTACTCAAAGGTGTCAATGTCCAGCCAGGGACACCGTGGACAACATAGCAGGCTCAGCTGTGCAGCTGTGAAAATGGAAGGCCCGGGAGGCATCAAAGAAATAGAATAACTCAGAAATCAAGGTTTGGAAGAAAATCAAAGCAATAAAGAATAAGCTCAATTCCAGCCGCTTTGGAGGAGTTCAAGTAGAAATCATCTTTCTCACCTCTACCTCCACACTCATTCCATTTCTTCTCCAACTCTCTTAACAGCATTAGGCTTTGAGGTTGGTAATCTGGAATAACTTCAGAAAGGGACAAACAACTTCTGTTCTGAATTATAAGAAATATCAATAAGCAAAGCAGAAATGTCATTCTTACTAATACTGGTACTCATAGACATCTAATGGCTAAAGAGTTTACCAGGCCAGCCACACCTTTTGGTTATACCCTGTAGGCAACATGCTCAGTGATTAGAAACAGCTCAGTTGGTTGGAAAACTGAACTAGTAGGGACAAATTCATAGCTTTGACTATCTTAAGGCCAAGCAGCATACTTCTTTCCATGACAGATAGCCCTTAGTTACAGTCAACCATCTGACAAGGGACATAAACAGGAGGTGTCAAGGGCACTATCCCTAAGGTATCACCACCCTTGAAAAACTCAGTGAGCTCCCCAACAGCAGGAACTCTTTGATTTCAGTGTCCCAAACATCTTCCATAGGGCTTGACAACTAGCAGGGCCTTGAGAAAAGTAAGTTAAATGTTCTGCAAATGACCAGACTCAAGGGGTGAGGATGGAGGGGCAGCACAGTGCAGTGGAAAGAATTGTGGAGTCAGAGCTGCATTTAAATCCTGGCTGCACCAAACTTTTTAATTTTGGTCAAATCACTTAATCTCACTGAACCTGTTTCTTCATCTATAAGATGGAGGAAAATACCAACCATCTTATACAGTTGATGTAAGTGTTGGGTGAGACAATATCCCTCTGCTTTTACTGGTTTGGTGTTTGAGGTACTGATAAAGCTTTTGGTAACAGCTGTTTCTTTTTTTATTTTAAGTTGGAGTCTCACTCTGTCACTCAGGCTGGAGTACAGTGGCACGCTCACAGTCACCACAGACTCGACGTCCTGGACTCAGGCGATCCTTCCGCCTTAGCCTTCCAAGTAACTGGAACCACAGACATGCACCACCATGCCCAGCTGATTTTTTTATTTATTGTAGAGACAAGGTCTCGCCATGTTGCTCAGGCTGGTCTCAAACCCCTGAGCTCAATTAATCCTCTCACCTCTGCCTCCAAAAGTACTGGTATTACAGACGTGAGCCACTGCACCTAGTTTTTGGGGTTTTTTTTGGATTAGCTGTTTCTTCTAGATAGAAAAAGTCATCTAGATCTCTCTCAGATCTTACCCAAAATTCTTTCTCTAATATAGTCATCAAGGTCCAAATCTCAACAGATGCAATATCACCCCAAAAGGGGTAAAAATTGATTCTTGGGGGAGAAGAATCTTACATATTGCCATGGTTTGTGGTTATCCAAAGGGCCACAACACCTAAACAGATACACAGTATATCTATGGTATTAACATTCCATGGGAGAGTGGACAATTAGGGGGAAAAAGTCTCAAAACATGATAATGAACCAGAGGTTGAAAAAGACTTAATTAGATGAATCCAAAGAGATGATCCTCAGATGAACTTTAGAAACAGCATGTTCATTAATTTGCAAAATGGTCATGGGAAGGGAAACCAATTTGTCCTGGTTTGCCCTGGACTTCCCTGGTTTTGCCACTGAAAGTTCCACATCTCGGAAATCCTTCTGTCCTGGGCTAACTAGGATAATTATTCACCCTTCGGAAGATATCAATGAAGGCATACCCATGAGGCGACACTAAGAAACAAGACTGGCATTTTCCACTTGCCCAGCCCTATGCTCAGAGCTCTCTGCCCCTGACCTCCACCTTGACAAAGAATGTTACACATGCATTCACATTCCACTTCCTTCTCAAAACCAAAGGCAGTATCAGGAGGAAGAGGGCAGACATGGACAGCTAGCACAACCATATCATCGTCTTGTAGTTGCCTGCTAGTACCTGAAGGAACTGAACATAGTTTTGTTGCTACTGGATTCTCACTGTCTCCAGGGTAGACATTCGCACAAGTGAGAGTGCCAGGTATAAACTTCTCACAAGTCAGAAAAATTCCACGAGATTCTCCACCTGTATCTGAACAGCTTGAATCTTTTGCAAGGTTTTTGTCCCAAAGACAAACTCAGTTAATGCTGATGCTAGGAACCAGGGTTATCCAAAGCCACACCTAAATGGCAACAGGCTATTCTCCTTCTTCCCTGCTCAGTAGTGAAATCCTTCGTGGACGCAATTGAAGAAAAGGGCAGAAGAGTCGGTCTTTAGACAACACATAATTAAAATACAAAGTTTTCTGCTGTAGAAGACTAAGGCTTGCAGTTTAAGGCCAACTCAGAGAAGGACAAAGTATTCATCCTTGCTAAGAAACATAAAAGATTAGCTTCACAAGGATGAATCTCCAAACTGACACCAAATCCAGGAGTTAGAGATGTCTGTGCTACAGAGCATGATCCAACCACCAGCTGGAGACCCAGAGAAAAATCCGCAAGAATACGCAACCAAGGGGCTAGCGTTGTAAGAATGTTCAGATTAGCTCTCATAAAAAGAGGCTTATTCCAAGAGACTGGCACACAGCCCCTGCAGCAGAGCTTCACTTAGGATAGAAAATGAAGAAAAAGACGGGAGGCAGGATGAGCATGCCAGAGTATGAATCCACAAACATATGAAAAAGAGAACTGGAAGGCATCCACCTGTTTGGAAAAAGGTACAGCTTCCTTTTAGAGACTGTCATGTTCTTTTGGATATTCTCATTAATAGCAAATCTTCATTCTTTGAGTGTGATAACAAACCCTCAAAAAATACCTCTTGCAGTCCTATGTCCCAAGAGCTTATATGTGTAATACCTCACTTTAATTACCCTTCAAAACCTTATTCCCACTTTTATTCAGGGTAAAATTGAGCTTAAGAAGTAAAGTTACTTGTCCAAGGTCATATGGCTAATTTGTGGTAGACTCTGAATCAAAATTTATGCTCACCACACTCCAAAAATTCATTATGTCCACTTTAAAAGAATTGTTAACTTGAAAACAAGTCAGGTGATGAGGTTGCTTAATATGCCATTTGTGGTTAAAAAAAATACCATGGTATCATGTATGGTATCATGTATTAATAATACTGATCTCTCACATGGTTCGAAAAGGTCTCTCTGCCAGGCGCAGTGGCTCATGCCTATAATTCAGCACTTCGGGAGGCCGAGTTAAGAAGACTGCCTGAGTCCACGGGTTCGAGACCAGCCTGGGCAACTTGGTGAGACCTCATCTCTACAATAAATCAAAAAATTAGCCAGACATGGTGGCACATGCCTGTAGTTCCAGCTACTTGGAAGGCTGAGGTTGAAGGATCACCTGAGCCCAGCAGGTCGAGGCTGCGGTGGCTGTGAGTGTGCCACTGTTCTCCAGCCTGGGTGACAGGGTGAGAACTCCAACTAAAACAAAACAAAACAAAAAACACAAAAAGGTCTCTGAAAAATATTCCAAAGGTGAATTTTCAAAATTGCTTTGGACAATGGCCATATTATATAGGTGATGCCACCCTCAATCCCCACTACCCACACCTGCACACACCATCCTACAGAAGACCAACATTCATTGAAAGATTAAGTTCTGTCATGTTTGTTATTTTAAAATCCATTTTGTTGCTTTTCATTTTTACTTCATTAGCCTCTTTTTCCACCAGTGAAACACACCAGGGTTCAAAGTTGGCCTCTACCGAAAAGCAAGAAATAACTGGCCTTCAGAAAACAGCAGGGAAGGAGAAGAAAGTAGGAATCAAAGTACCAGACAACTTTTCATTCCTGGGCTGCCACATCCCTAACATATTACATATTCTCCATTTCCATCATCTGTAAAATGGAGGCAATAAGTCTCTTCTATTGCCAATTTCATCAGAACAGCACATGTATTAATTAGCAGATTAAATTCACTACCATCTGAAAGGCTGAAATAAATTGGGTGTGGTAACACCATCTTAAATTCTCAAGGGCCACGTTCTCAAATGAAATCACAGACCAAGTTCTGACCTATGTTATACAAATATCAATTCCAACATCGTTACAACCTCGTTTCCATCAAAATCCTATCCAATCCTCAAAGCTGGATATACTTTTAACAGAAAATAAAAATGTTTGGGTGGGTGAATGGTAAAAAGACAAACACACACAAAAAATCTTCCACATTGTCGAAATAAACACTGTGCTTATAAACACATCCACTTCTCTTAGCAAACATGGAGGATTCATTTTCCTCCCGTCTGCCTAGTCTAGATTAATCTAACACCCTCCATCTCTCAAAGCATTTTGTGGTTTCATTTGGGTTTACTGAGGTGGGAAAGCCAATTGGGCTTTAATCCAAGTGAGGCATTTAAATATTAGAAATGACTACCCAATCTTACCTACGGGTAGTCAATATATGTATTTTTAAAGGTATCAAACAGCCCTCTGTCTCCTATAGTGAAAAGGAAGCCTCCACTGGTCTCACAAGCCTTAGGCATTTCCTGATTACTGGCTTTTCCCACCAGGAACCCCATTCCGGAGTTTCATAAATCAAGTCATTCTCTCTCGAATTCTGAAACAGAGATTCTTAAAGCCAGGAGTCCAAAACCATCTGAATGAGACCCACCTGGTGGGGGGAGGGGGGATTGCAGTTGGCCTAGGCACCACGGTATTCCTGGGGCTGAAGTCCAAGGATTATGCAAAAATTCCCTGGGTGATTTGACACACACCAAAGTCTGCAACTTCTACTTTAAAGGCAAGTGTTCCAACCCCCAGGACAAAGGAAAACGCGATGGGAGGTTGGAAATACTAAGAGGTTGGGCGCAATTCCATATGGTGAAGAGAACAGGGATCTCGGAGACCAACAGCTAATCCACCCCTTCTTCAGACAAATAAGAAACTGAGGCCGGGAGAAGGGAACGGGGAAGGAAACTAAAGCGGGCGCGGAGTCAATGCCAGGCTTGAATTCCCACTGCCTCATCTCCTGCCAACGAAAGAGGGATTGACGCAGACGTTTTGAGTGGATGAAGCAGAGAAGGCTGAGAGCCCTGGGCCCACTTTGGAGACACTACTGGGATGTGCGGGGACCCCAGAACATTGCTGAGAAGACCGAGGCCGCTGGCGAGACGAGGCCCGGGCGCCCCCACCCAGCTCCAGGGCCTAGCGGCCCTCACCGCCCCTACCTTCGGCTTCCGGCAGCCGAGGGGCAGACACAACCCCCACAATTCCAGGCGGCCGCAGAAGCAACCAACTCCCACTGCGCAAACGCGGCGGCGACCGTCTGAAGCAGTGAGCGCGCGGCTATTACGTCAGTCGCCACCTCGCCCAATCACAGCCTGCCAGAACACGACTCGGCTTCGCTCGGGTACCCGCACTGAGTTGTGAGCCCCGCCTCTCTCCGGCCTCTGTTAAGTCCTGACCGGAGCACCTCATTCCGCAGACATCCAGAACTCCTCGCGCCCCGCCCCCTAGCGTGTTCCACCGTGGGAGTGACAGCAGTCTGCAAGAGATGCCTGCAGACCTGGTTTTGCTTCCAGCCGGAACTTCGGAGTTTCTTCTCTGATTTTCCAACAGCCTAATTTTTTGCCAGCGGAAGGATCCTCAGAAAGAAACCAGAGGGAGTGGGAAGTAAAAATAAATCAAGCTCTGCTATGACTCAGTTTAGGATAGAAGCCGAGAGTCTCAAGCAATAAGTCGTTTTTTGAAAATTCATGCGGGCCGGGATCGGTGGCTCAGCCTGTAATCCCAGCACTTTGGGAGGCCGAAGCAAGTGGATTGCCTGAACCCGCGGGTTCGAGAGCAACCCGGGCGACTTGGCGAGACCTCGTCTCTACGATAAATCCCCAAAAAATTGGCCGGGCGTGGTGGCGCGCGCCTGTAGTTCCGGCTGCTTGGAGGGCTGAGGCGGAGGGATCGCCGGAGCCCAGCGGGTTGGAAGCTGGAGTGGCCGTGGGCGGGTTACTGCACCACTGCACTCCAGCCTGGGCGACGGAGTGAGACTCCGACTCAAAAAAAAAAAATTTTCATGCAAAATAAGTCACCAACTGATTTTACACGTAAGCCCCCGACTTTATATACGTGGGTGTTATGTAAATTTTTAACAACGACCAATAATTTTAAAAATAAAAAGGTCACCTGCAGTTCTAATTCTGCCCTGCCACTGAATATCATATTTTATATGTGCCAGGTGCTGCATATACATTATATTTACTTATAATTTCCTATGAGTGAGGCCGGGTGCAGTGGCTCAGGCCTGTAATCCCAGCACTTTCGGAGGCCTAAGGGAGAGGATTGCCTGAGTCCAGGGGTTCGAGACCAGCCTGGGCAATTTGGTGAATCCTTGTCTCTAGAATAAATAAAAATTTTTTTTTTAAATTAGCCGTGCGTGGTGGCGCATGTCTGTAGTTTCAGTTACTTGGAAGGCTGAGGCGGAAGGATCACCTGAGCTTAGCGAGTCGAGACTGGGGTGGCCATGAGTGTGCCACTGCACTCCAGCATGGGTGACAGACTCCAACTGAAAAAAAAAAAAATTTCTGTAACTGGAATTGTCATCCTCCATCCCCCTCTTTTTTTTTTTTTTTTGAGTTGGGTTGAGTTCTCACTTTGTCACCCAGATTGGAGTGCAGTCATCACGGCTCAAACTCCCAGCTGGGGCTCAAGCAGTTCTCCTGCCTAAGCCTCCCGAGTAGCTGAGTAGCTGGGACTACAGGCGAGTGCCACCACTCCCTGCTAATTTTTCGTTTTTCTAGAGATGAGTCTATGTTGCCCAGGCTGATCTCTAACTGTTGGGCTCAAGGGACCCTTCTGCCTCAGACTCCCAAAAAGTCTTCAAAGACCTTATCCTCCACACAAAGGCCTATCCTATTTTTTTTTTTTTTTTTTTTTTTTGAGTTGGAGTCTCACTCTGTCGCCCAGGCTGGAGTGCAGTGGCACATTGCTCATGACCACTGCAGCCTTGACCTGCTGGGCTCCAGCGGTCCTTCCGCCTCAGCCTTCCAAGTAGCTGGAACTACAGGCGCGCACTACCACACCCAGCTAATTTTTGATTTGTTGTAGAGATGAGGTCTCGCCAAGTTGCCCAGGCGGGTCTCAAACCCACGGGCTCAGGCAATCCACTCACCTCGGCCTCCCAAAGCACGGGATTACAGGCTGAGCCACCGAGCCCAGCTGGCCTATCCTCTTTTTACAAATGGGAAGCCGCAGCTCAGGTTAGGATTTATACAACAAGATATACCCTCTTAGACCCTTCCCTTGCTCCCTGCTGCCCTTACAGTCCCCACATAGTGATTCCTGGTCATTCATGAGTGGAGAAGATGATAGTCCCAACAAGCAGTGACCTCCCAAAATGGCAGGTATTCCTCAGTAGCAAAAAATCAACCTAACTCTGGAGTTCCTTTCCCTTTTATGTGTATTATGTGAGTTTCTAGCCATCAATTTATTTTCTTGATTATGTTTACTTCAGGCAGATGGGAAATTTGATTTCAAGCCATTGAGTAAACCTTGGTTAATCGTCTGGGGAGGGAGAATAAGCCCCTGGGCAATAGTTGAGAGAGTGGTGCCAGTTTATGAGAAAGATCTAGATAAAACACTTCCCTGGGGACTGGGTGGGAAAGCGAACAACTCACTTTTATCATGGAAAACCCAGGAAACCAGTAGGAGTAGCTGGGCCCACGAATAGCTCTCACTTGTGTCTCACTTGTGTCACTGCCTATTACAATGAGGACAGATAATAAATGTTCAACAATATCTATTGCATGAGTGATAAATTACAGAATGAACATATAAATTATAATTGAGACTGGCACAAATTATAAAAGAAGATATTAATAAAGTGCTGTAAGAGTAAGAGCCTTAAAAATAAAACAAGTTCAGCCGGGCTCGGTGGTTCAGCCTATAATCCCGCGCTCAGGAGGCTGAGGTGAGTGGATTGCCTGAGTCCGCGGGTTCGAGACCCACCTGGGCAACTTGGCGAGACCTCATCTCTACAATAAATCAAAAAATTAGCCGGGCGTGGTAGCACACACCTGTAGTTCCAGCCACTTGGAAGGCTGAGGCAGAAGGATTACCGGAGCCCAGCAGGTTGAGGCTGCGGTGGCCAGGAGCATGCCACTGCACTCCAGTCTGGGTGACAGAGTGAGACTCCAACTCAATAAATAAATAAATAAATAATAAAATAAAACAAAACATGTTCAGGCCGGGATCGGTGGCTCAGCCTGTAATCCCAGCACTTTGGGAGGCCAAGGCGAGTGGATTGCCTGAGCCCACGGGTTCAAGACCAGCCTGGGTAATTTGGCGAGACCTAGTCTCTACAATATATTGAACGTTAGCCAGGCAGGGTAGCGCGCACCTGTTGTTCTGGCTACTTGGAAGGCTGAGGCAGAAGGATTGCTTGAGCCTAGCAAGTCGACACTGGAGTGGCCGTGAGTGTGCTACTGAACTCCAGCCCAGGTGACAGAGTGAGACTCCAACTAAAAAAAAAAAATAGGATAAGTTCAATCTTATAATCACATCATATAATAGAATGCATAAATGAGTGCATGGGTCAAGCAAATAATTCAGTTAAACACAGCTGCCAGCACACAGGGGCCTGTCTTCTTTCTTGGGACAGCTCAGGTATGTGGGTTCTGTGCCCCTCAATCTCCAAACCTTGAAAAACCCTGCCATGGTCTGAATGTTGATGATACCCAAAAATGCATATGTTGGAACCTCTTACTCGATATGATAGTATTAAGAAGTAGGGCCTTTTTGGAAGTGATTAAGTCATGAGAGTTCTACCCACATAAATGGAATTCAGGTTGAAGGGCCCTGAATTCCGTGGAAGGACACGGTGACTGCCCCTTCTACCATGTGAGGCCACAGCAACAAGGTGCCATCTTTGAAGCAAAGAGCAAGCCCTCACCAGATACTGAATCTATTGGCACCTTGATCTTGGACTTCCCAGTCTCTAGAACTGTGCACAGTAAATTTCTGTTATTTATAAATTACCCAGCCTTAGGTGTTTGGTTGTAGTAGTTCCAACAGACTAAGACACACTTTCGAACAACCACCTTCTCAAGGGAACTAGCCCAGAACTGAAACTTCTTGGGCTGCTGAAGCCAGTATTGCAAGCTTCAGACAGCCTCTACATATAGGGCCTCCAAGCAAAAACCACTGTAACGGTGGGAATTTTGAAGCCCAGAGGTCAGAATGGGCAGTGGAATTGTGGTGGTCTCCTCCCTTTGTTTCCTTGTATTACTCTTGTAATTGAGCAAAAATGTTAAAATTTTAAACAGGTCAGGCTTGGTGACTCACACCTGTAATCCCAGCACTCTGGGAGGCCAAGGTGGGAGAATGCTTGAACCCAGGAATTCGAGACCAGCCTGAGCAACATGGCGAGACCCCAGTCTCTAATAAATAAGTAAATAAAATAAGGAAAACAGCCAAAAACCCATCTTTCCCTTGCAGTTCTGTTGGAGAGCTTCTAGCTTCTAGCTTCCCTCTTCCACTACCCAGAAGAACAAAAGCTTGGAAAGATAGAGAGCCTGGGGGATCATCTTCAACCAGGCCATCGTTAACCAAATAGAAGGAAACCATACCACCCACCCCCAGAGCCCTGGCTAGGCAGAGATTTATCAAATCAATTTGGCCTTCCTCAACAAGCAAAATGTGTTGAGTAGATCATTTCTCCTCTGATTAGCCCTTCTCAATCTCTCACAAGCTTCATGCCTTGTTGTGTGAAAGCATTCTTGGCATCAGGAATTGGCTCCTTGCTCTCTCTGGATGGACCTCGAATGTTGAATGAGGCGAAGGAGCCCTGCCTCTCTGTCTCACCACTGTATTACCCTGCCTTCTCCTCTCTACCCACCCAGATTTTACCACACACCTCAAATCCTGCTACCAGGAATCCCTTCTGGACTCCAAACATTTTACTCGCTTGAACGTGAGCTTCAAGCTACAAGCCAGCCATTGGCGGTGAGGATACAACTGTGAAACAGTCCCACAAGTTCTTACCTTCAAAGATCTCAGGGTCAAATGAGAGGCACAGAAATGTAAACAGACCAAATTAAAACAGTCAGCAAATGCCATTTAACAGAAATACTTGCAGAGTTATAAGAATAAGCCCACTCAGTTCACACTGCTGTCTTTCCAGATCCCCTTTGTGAGTAAATCTCTTTGACATTCATCATCTTATTTACTCCAGACAACCATGTGAGGTAAGTAGGGTAGATTTTTATACCCATTTTACAGATTAAACACTCTTCTTTCTGAACTCTTCAGAGCTGCACTATCCAATACAGTAGCCAATAGCAACATGTAATCTTTTAGATTTAATTAAAATGGAATAAAAGTTAAAATTCAGTTTCTTAGTCACACTAGCCACATTTCAAGTACTCAATAGCCTCATGTGGTCAATGTCTACCAATTTGGACCACAAAGATTGTGGAACATTTCTGTCAAAAAGCTCTATTGGACAACAGAGCTTGAGAGCTCCTGAGAGGCAGTGCAAGAGTAGGAGTGTGAAGCCAGAGCTCTCAGAGTTCCCAGGAAAGCTCAGTCGAGCTGCCAACATGGAGGAAGCAAGACATTAAGGGGCATTCCAGAGGAAATCAGGAGCAAAAAACAGGTTCCGGCCGGGGTCCATGGCTCAGGCTGTAATCCCAGCTCTTTGGGAGGCCAAGGCGAGTGGATTGCCTGAGCCTGCGGGTTCGAGACCCACCCGGGCAACTTTGCGAGACCCCATCTCTGCAATAAATCAAAAATTAGCTGGGTGTGGTTCCAGCTACTCGGAAGGCTGAGGCAGAAGGATCACTGCCTGAGTCCAGCAGGTCGAGGCTACGGTGGCTGGGAGCGTGCCACTGCCCTCCAGCCTGGGTGACAGAGTGAGACTCCGACTCAAAACAAAACAAAACAAAAAAAACAGGCTCCTCCACTTCATGGGCTACACTCCGATGGAGAAGGTCACAGCAGCCAGGGCAGGGCAGAAACCAGATGACCCAAGCACAGCTGGGCACAGATCAGCAGCTTCCTTCATGGCAGTCAAGAATTCTAGGTCTCCCCACCCCAGGAGACTTCAAGGACCCCAGTAACTGTGCTTTGCTCTGTCTGTGGTCATTTCTAAAGGCCTCAGAAGCAGAAAAGGAAAAAGAAAAAAAAAACATCATTTCTGGGCCCTGTGAAAGGGATGTAAGGCTTTGGATGGCAGAGTCCCACCTGCTGGACTACAACGGGCCAGCTCCAATGGGCCAGAAGAAGGTCAGTACATTGAAGCTTCATTTGCTCTCAGCTAAACAGGCCTTTCTGGTTCAAAGGAACAACACTCAAAAGAAGAGACCCAGAAGACAGGCAAGATTTCAAAGTGTTCTCACCAAACAGCTTCCCACTGAGGCAAAAGCAAAGCCCCAAGAACCATGATTGTCTCCAGAAACACCTTCAACCACACACCTATTAATGTACACGGACAGCTGACATGAATGCACAGCCTGCAGGCACCCACAAAGGCACTGCGTCACAGGAATCCACACACAGGGCCAACACCGCTGCAGCCCTGTTCCAGTTATCTGCTGCTGCATAACCAAGCATCCCCCAAACTTAGTAGATGACAACAATAATTTTTTTATTTTTGAGATGGAGTCTCGCTCTGTCACCCAGACTGGTGGGAGTGCAGTGGCACACTCACGGCCACCGCAGCCTCAACCTGCTGGGCTCAGGTGATCCTTCTCCGCAGCCTTCCAAGTTTGCTGGAACTACAGGCGTGTGCCTCCCACTCTGGTTAATTTTTTTTTTTTTTTTTTTTTTTTTTTGAGTTGGAGTCTCACTCTGTCACTCAGACTGGAGTGCAGTGGCCGCTCCCAGCCACCACAGCCTCAACCTGCTGGGCTCTGGCAATCCTTCCGCCTCAGCCTT
>CAUYQG010267101.1:0-43656 GCA_963574415.1 Tarsius wallacei
TTGTGACATTACTGGATATATTACATTTTAGGTAATCAGAAAATAAAAAAATAAAAGCCAAAGGGACACAAGCTTTGAGCTGTTTATTTACCTGGGGTTAGGGGTTTATGTTGCTTGATCAGCAATGTCTCTATCATAACAGTGGCAGGGTTTGTAAGCCACCTCTTGAACAGTTCGTATAAGATTACTGGTAAAGGACAGGCTTGGTGGCTCAGCCTGTAATCCCAGCACTTTGGGAAGCTGAGGAGAGTGGATTGCCTGAGCCTGTGGGTTCGAGACCCACCCGGGCAACTTGGCAAGATCTCGGCTCTACAATAAATCAAAAATTAGCTGGGTGTGGTAACACGTGCCTGTAGTTCCGGCTACTTGGAAGGCTGAGGCAGAAGGATCACTGGAGCCCAGCAGGTCGAGGCTGCGGTGGCCGGGAGCGTGCCACTGCACTCCAGTCTGGGTAACAGAGTGAGACTCCAACTCAAAAAAAAAAAAAAAAAAAAGGTTGTTTCTTCAGATAAACTTAGTACTGTGTCTTCACTGACATATTTCAACCAATTATACTATCTAGATTTTTTCAATAACTTAGTAATGTTTTTCAGAGCTAACATATTATACTCTGAAATAAAATTAAAAAGCTTTTTCATTTTGCAAAGATTATGCTATTTTCTTTCTTTTTTTTTTTTGAGTTGTTTTCTCACTCTGTCGCCCAGACTGGAGTGCAGCGGCCGCTCCCGGCCACCGCAGCCTCGACCTGCTGGGTTCCGGCGATCCTTCTGCCTCAGCCTTCCAAGTAGCTGGAACTACAGGCACGCGCTACCATGCCCGGCCGATTTTTTGATTTATTGTAGAAATGAGGTCTCGCTTGCCCAGGCGGGTCTCGAACCCACGGGCTCAGGCAATCCACTCACCTCAGCCTCCCAAAGGCGTGGGATTACAGGCTGAGCCACCGAGCCCGGCGATTATGCTATTTTCATACATGTATTTAAACTATGTACAAGGGGGGACCCAAAAAATCCGAATTTATTTATAAAAAATTGTGTATTTATTCTTACATGTTTAAACTTTAGTCACCTCCAAAATGCGCTACGTTTGATGTAATACACCCATCAAGACACTTTTCTCACTGTTCAAAATAGTTTTTGAACCCATCAATTTTTATGCCTTTTAGAGCTTCTGCCGGCTTTTCGTTTCACCTCTTCCACATCAGCAGAACGTTTCCCTCTGAGGACTTTTTTCATCCGTGTAAACAAAAAAAGTTGCTTGGGGTGAGATTGGGTGAATAGGGAAGGTAGGCCATGGGAGCTGTTTTTGGTCAAAAACTGAGAAACACTCAGCAAAGTGTGGACAGGATCACTGTAAATTACCCATCATGAAATGGGCAAACATGTTGAAAAAAAATCTCAAAAAAGAAAAAAAAAAAAAATTCGGCCAGAAACACTGGCTCAAGCCTGTAATCCCAGCACTTTGGGAGGCCAAGGTGAGGGGATTGCCTCAGTCCACGGGTTTGAGAACAGCCTGGGCAACTTGGTGAGACCTAATCTCTACAATAAGTCAAAAAATTCGCCATGCATGGTAACGCACACCTGTAGTTTTGGCTACTTGAAAGGCTGAGGTGGAAGGATGCTGGGGTAGCTGTGACTGTGACACTGCACTGCAGCCTGGGCAACAGAGTGAGACTTCAGCTCAAGTCAAATGCAGTCTCTCACAACAATGTGAGCTGGTTCACTGATGACGATGGGTTCCTAGAACACTTACCTTTGGGGGAAGCCTGTACTACAAGGGGTCAACCCTCCCCCCACCAAAAAAAAAAATCCGGTTTTTTGAGGGGCCTCCCTCATGTCTTGGAAAAGATTTGTACTAAAAGGAAAATCATGTCTTTAATATGTGGTTAACACATATAGCCAATAAAAATAAGCTTCTTAGAGACATCAACAATCTTACATTACACACACACACACACAAGGTTCAATAGAAGATGTTTACATGAACCAATTGGTTTTTTTGTTGTTGTTTTAGAGACAGGGGCCCCTTTCTTGCCCAGACTGGAGAGCAGTAGAGTGATCATAGCTCGCTACAGCCTGAAACTCCTGGGCTCAAGCAATCTTCCCACCTCAGCCCCACACCCCCTTCTCCTGCCCAGTAGCTGGGACTACAGGCACGAACCACCACACCTGCTAATTAAAAAAAAATTTTTTAGAGACAGCCTCGCTATGTTAATCAGGTTGGTCTCAAATTCCTTGCCATAAGAGATCCTTCTGCTTCAGCTTCCCAAGTAGATGGGATTACAGGTGTGAGCCACTGCACCTGGCTGTAATTGAGCTTTTTAGGTCAACATAAAAGGATAAGAATATATCACAATCAGAAATACAAAAACAGAGAAAATTAAGTACCAAATCCTTATAAACACATAAATAAATAAATAAACAAATAAATAAATAAACAGAAAGTCTTTTTCTGGTTGTTTTTCAATTGCAGAGCATTGCAATGCTCTTGCTTTACTAAAGAGAGTTCTCAGACAAGGATTAATTGAAGCTGAGCAGCAGGCTGACCGCCATTGCCTGAGGCAGCTTTTCACCAGACAGACTGAGAGTGAGTGTGCCTGGCACAGCCGTCCTTGGTGACTAATACTGTAAAATAATGCATGCACTGTTCCAAACTCACTTGTAAAATATAGGACTCATAATCACTTCCTGAAAAAGAAATTGTTAAATTTCTTAGTTCTTGACACGTTTGATAACTTTGTGACAATAAAAAACATGCTATATAACAAGGATCACCAGTAATTACTTCAGTATTTTTCTCTGAGCTGGTTTACAGGATGCTCCTCCTCAAAGCCACAGAACTGTTCACTCCACCAGATACTTTCACAGAGCCACTGATCCCTTGACCAGAGATTCATCGTCACCAGTGTGTGATATCCTTTTTATTTAGGTTAAGATCTGACTACAACACTATAAAAGCAACCAAACCTCTCCAAAATTTCAGCATTTAATGGGGTTCTAAATTTTGAAGAATCAGAGTTTCAAACAGCAAAATTATATGAAAATCGGAATCCTATCACAACATATAGCAATTACTTTAGGTGAGCCTGGCAGGCACAGGCATTTGTGAGACTGGGTGCTTCTGAATGTTCTGTGGTCCCTGTAAGCTCATGTGCCTCTGGGTTTGCAGTCATCCTCCCTTTCTTGATTCTCATATGCTTGTCTGCTCCAAGTTTCTCAAGAGAAAGAAATACAAGGGATGTGACAGTGGTGGTGACAATACAGCTGCTACAGAGATGACAGAGGGCCCTGCCCAGAGAGGCTAGCACCAGGAGGAAACCATGTGGTCGTGGTATGGCTTGGAGGTGAGGCAGGCCCCTCTATTGGTAATAAAGTCTGAGCTCTTTTGGATATACAAGCATGCATCAATTAATAATAAGGATACATTCTAAGAAACACATCATCAGGCAATTTCATTGTTGTGAACACCATGGAGTATACTCACACAAGCCTAGATAATAATGAGGCTATACGGTACAGCCTACTGGTCCTAGGCTACAACCTGCACAGCATGTGACTGTACTGATTATTATAGGCAACTGTAATACGGTGGTCAGTATTTGTGTACCTAACCATCTCTGAACACAGAAAAAATACAGGAGACACAAAATAGTACACAAAATAGTACAAGCATCATGATAGGACACTTATCATGAATGGAGCTCGCAGGACTGGAAAATTGCTCTGGGTGAGTCAGTGAGTGATGGTGAGTGAATGTGAAGGCCTAGCACATTACTGTCTACCACTGAGACCGTATAAACCCTGTACACTTAGGCTACACTAAGTTATAAAACAGTATTTTTTTTCAATAATAAATTAATCTCAGCTTACTGCAACTTCATTACTTTATAAATTTTTCAATTTCTAAAACTTGATTCTTTTGTAATAACTTAGCTTAAACACAAATATACTGTATAGCTGTACATAAATATTTTTTCTTCATATCCTTAGTCTATAAGCTTTGTTCTATTATAAACATTTTTTATCAATTCTTTTAAGCTCTTTTGTTAACAACTAAGACACAGACACATTTGCCTAGGCCTACACAGGTCAGGATCAATATCACTGTCTTCCACCTCCACAACTTATCCCACTGGAAGGTCTACAAGGGCAATGACACGCATGAAACAGTCATCTTCTATGATAGCAATGCCCTCCTCTGGGAATATTTCCTGCAGGACATACCTGAAGCTGCTCTACAGTTAACTTTCTTCTTTTTTTTAATAAGTAGGGCTACACTCTAAAAAAATAATAAAAAGTATGGTCAATGTCAGTTATAATAGTTTACTATCGAGTATTAAATACCATACATGATTGTATGTGTCACACTTTTATAAAACAGGCAGCACAGGTTTGTTTATACCAGTGACACCACAAAAGTGGGTAATATGTTATGATGGCTGCAATGTCACTAGGCAAAAAGAATTTTTCAGCTTCATTATAATCTTATGAGACCATCACCATGCATGTAGTTGATCTTAACCGAAATGTTGTTATGGTGAGGCATCTCTGTGCTGTTACTGCCAAAAGAGAAAACAGTTTCTTGTTTGGGAATAAGACAGTGAGGTGGAGCGTTTTGGACTCAAACAAACTGGGGTTTGAGTTCTGGCTGAGTAGCCATGAACTTCCTAGGACAAGTTACTAAAACTCCCTGACCTGCATTTTTCTCTTCCATTAATGAAGAATAACATTTATAGAATAGGGTTTAATTAAAAAACAAAAAATAAAATGACAGGATCAAGCACTCAGGTGGCATTTGTCCCAGCTCCCCTCCCTTTCTCTGAGTAATGACTGAAAGTTCCCTGGTCATGCTAAATCTGAAGACTCATTTTACTCCATCACTGGACTTTTCTAGAGAAAAGAGCTCTATGCTTTCGTGAATGGGAGAATTATAGCACTTTAGAGGCCCTCACAAGCAAACACAGAGAGACTGCCACTTCACAGAAAACCATGAGCTGCTACCTCAAGGCCTGAAACTTGTCTTTGGTGATGACCTACAGCCATTGCTTCTGGGCAGGGCAGCTCTGTGCTGGGGGCTGTGAGGTGACAGTGCTGCAGCACACTACAGGCACTGTTATAAGACACAGTGACAACTGCTACGTGTAGACAGTTGTGGCAGCACTTTTCATATACAGTCTTAGTTAATCCTCTCAATGATCCTCTGAGGCAGGCACTTTATAGTCCCTATGTTACAAATGAGGAAACTCAGGCCGAGATAAGTTAATCATCTCCCACTCAAAAGTCATGGGGTGAGATTTCAGCCTATGTTGTAGCTTTTAACCACACATCCATCCTCGAGGAGACAAATTTCTCATAGACGTCCACATTTGCAGCTCTACTTCAAGAAGGCCAGTTAGTGGTCATGGGGCAAGCTATGCCTCTTGTCCTTTTCTCACTCCAGGGAGGCATTCAGGAAACTGGTGAGGCTTTATCAGAGTCAGTCAATATTATTACATTTACCCTACCAAATAAACTCATAAAAAAGAATGCTCTGTTTTCACACACAGTTAGGTTTATCTTACGTGACAACATCTTTCAGAGATCCCCAGCCTGTTAAAAATCACTGCTGATAACCTCTTCATTCCTTGCAACTTTATGTCACCTGACTGGTCTGTATCTTTCAAACTTGGGAAGTTTGTAGTCTATTTAAGCAACAAGTGGAAGAACGGAAGATAAGAAGCCAGCGCCTTAGAAATGTGCAGGAAGGCAGTCGAAGGAAAATAATTCTGAGAGTTAAATACTCCAAGAAACCGCTCATCAATTAATGTCCCCTGAGGACTTGGGTTCTCAAGTTACAGTTTTGCCAAATCCCCAGGATGGGAACCACCTGCTTTGACATGTATCTTTAAACACATGAGAAGAGGTAGGCCGTGAAACTGTCCCATAAGCCAGAACAATCTTTGGAGTGGTTCTAGAAATAGCACAGCTCTGCAAGGTGTCCTTGAGCAATTGTTTTCCTCAGAATGGAGACAAATTGTATCAGAAAGGAGGAGCTGAGAGATGACAACAGGTGGCCATGCTAATTGAAACCTGACAGAAAAGCATGTTAAAAACTCCTCCCTTGGTGAGGAGGTTGTGAGAAGCAGTCATGTGGAGTTCTCTGTGAGAAAAGTACAAAGATTACAACTCTGGGAAGATGACTTTCAAAAGGGAGCAAAACAGTAATATGCCAGAAGCACTTCAGAGGACTCAAATTTAACATGTAATCACACTGAGCAGTTCACAAATCTAATTAATGTTTAAAACTTGGAGAGTTCTCACAACAGTAGCATGGCTGAGGAGAAGTATGATCTTGCATGCTACGCTCTCTTTTTATCTAGTAACATATTCCAGAGAAATTAAAAGTAGGATTCTAATTGTCTTTATTTCTACTCCACCTAGTTCTGGAAAGAGCTTTCAGTGCTGTGCAATGCTCACACGCCTGCTCCAGACGCTCGGTCCAGCAGCCTGCTGTTTGCAGAGCTGTGTCACCCACTCACCTGAGTACCACGGTCGTTGACCAGTTCCACAGACCACCTGCCTTCATACTGAATCCACACAAATATTCCTCCATCTGCGTCACAAGTAGCCAGTTTCTGGTATGGCTCATTCCATCTCACCAGCACAACCTAGAAAACCACCAAGAAGATATTTACCACCGGAAATAAATCACTGGGCCAGGATGATTTCTATGAAATGATCAGACTTCATGAACTTAGTTAGAACGCAGTTGGTCTAAGGTGACGAGGAGGGGAGAACGCAAGGGTCATGGAAGGGGCTGGGCAGAGCCCACACACAGCAGTCCCATGGGAACCAGATCCTCTGACCTGGCTTCCTGATGTCCAGTCAAATACAGCATGAATATGCCCACCTTTATAAAAATAAAGAGGGGAGCCAGAGCCCATCAGGACCCAGCAGTTGCCTCTCAGATGATTCTTCATCTGCAGATCCTGTATTATGGAGAAATTACTTTAACAAAATTTACTATGTATTTGAATCAGGGCATTATTTATTTAGTACAGAAAGAAGAAAGGATGAGTACTATTCAATTTCACTATCCTCCTGAATGTTCTATATATTTTCTGGACTCTATTGTTTTTCAACAGTTCAGCATCTAAGTATGGCCAATTTGGAAAAAAAATACACAGTTGAAAGATCTAAACTGTTTAGTATTTATCACAGAGGAAATATGAAGAAATTATAAGCTTCAAAACTTGTGAGTGTAAGAACTTTGTTTTCAAATGTGAAAAATTCAGAATCTAGACAAATCACTTCTACGCTTCCCCTATCGAAAAAGGCAGAAACTCTGGTAGGTGGTTTGTAGGAATAGGTAAATCAGAGGATTCTTCGGGCAGCCCTCACAGAGCCTCACAAGTTGTCAGGGAGCAAGGGTCACAGAATGGCCCCAGGACACCAGGCACCATGAAGCCAATGCCGCAAGGCTCCCGAGCCATCCCTGACTGGCCCGTCCTAGTGATCATGATGAATTAACTCAACCAGACATTCAGCACATTTATTACGGTCACGTGATGACTAATACTGAGTTGGAGGTCATGACATATTCCAGCCACCCTCAGGTAAGCTCCAGCTGGGAAGTGAGGTCATCCACAAACGTGTTATCTGACATGTGTCAATAATATGAGGGCTGTTACTACTCAGCAAGAGCCCTCCTGCTATTAAAAATCAAATATTGTGTGAGACGATTGTCGGGACACTGACTCTTTCCCCCTATATGTGGCTTCTTTCCTCTCTGGTCAAGGATCTGCACATGGTCTCTGAAGGCTTTACATATTCCCAGAAATGAGTCATGGAATGCAGGTAACCAAGCAAAGGTGAAAGCAATGTGATTGATGTGTAATTAATGTAATTGTGAACACTGGATAGAAATTTGATTGACTTGTTTGCCTATAAAACTGTTTGCTGTACCACCCAGAGGCGTGGTCACCATCAGTGCCTCCTGAAAATTCTACTAAACCAACATCTTTCCCTGCTGAACCTCCGGTGGCTTCTTTGGAGTAAAGAGCCTTACATGCAAGCCCTCTCAGACTTGGGGTTGCTGCATCACATATGTGAATGTCTACTCCCAGCACTTTGTGCCTACTAAGCTAATTATAATCATTGGGAACATGTGACACCGGAATAAATGTTTTCCAAATTCTAACATATTTGAAACAGAACGTGAGGCCAAAGACTGATGGTTGACTTCCACAATGCAGGGGCCACTCTCACACCATTTGTCCAGAGTACATTTCCTGCCTTCAGACCAAGTGGTACACCTGCTGCTCCTCAGCGATGGCTTGACACACCTGCTTTAGGTCTTTACTTGCTCCAGGGCACCAGAGAGCCCGGAGAGACCTCTAGGAAGAGCCTGACTTTGTCTGCCTTGAGCAGTCTTGGTTGCCACACTTGGTGATATTCTGCACTTATAAAATGTATAACAAAATCTTCAAATTTTCCAAAAGGAAATGATTACCCACTTGAAATGTAAAGCATACTATAGCCCTTTTTAAAAACTCTGCAAAAATCAGAGGCACCTGTGAGGCTGCGATCCTCTGGGACCTGACAGCCACACCTCTCTGCTGGGACCTCCTCTCGTTCTGGTCACAGCCCTACATAGGCAGTGCTTACACATCCACTGTACTGCCAGCTTGTGCACACCACCCCCGGTAGGTCTATGCTGCTTGAGGAAAGGGACAGAGACAAGCACATCTTGAATACTAACACACACAATTTTGAATATACTGTGCAAACAATAACATACAATTAGAAGTTGTGATCCTTGTTAAATTATATCTTTGAACTATAAAAGGTATGGAAAGCTACTTCAAGTAGGTTACTTTCAATTCCCAGAGGCATTTTAACAACAGCATACGCTGCCTGCCTACAATAAATCAGATGCTGTTAGGTACCGAGGACAGAGCCCCTGAACTTTGCAGCGTTCAGTATACTAGATGGACATAATACTGCCTTTTACACACAATTACAGAGCTGTGAACATACAGAGAAGGGGGCTCAACGCAGGTGAACAGGATGACAACAAATCCAGATTGACTTTTTAGTCCAGTTTTTAAAATTCTCCATTCAAATTACTACTTTAATTTTTTTAAAAGTCAAACCAAATCAACACATGTCCTTAAATGACATTGAATATATCATACATTTAGAATTTCCAAATGGTAATTTAAAGTCAACTTCACAGACTTTGTTCAGACCGGACAATGATTTGGCCCCAGCATTACAATCCACAAATGTGCATGAGGCTACCATTTAGTCCCCAAACACACATTATTTAAGTTCACATTTATTAGTGTACTTCAGAATGGCTATCATAGAATGGAACATGACAAACAAGAACATGGTATTCATGACTGGTCAGTTTTTAAATTATTTTCTTATTTAAATGTAACACTAGTGAACATTCATCTACTATGATCCTTAATAAAAATAATATTTGATGACAAGGTATCATACTCGAGGACAGAGGCTCATCTATACTTTTGCCTTTTGCCTTTAACATCCATCAACAACAAACCTGTCTGCTTCATGAAAACAGCCTGCATAGTCACAGCATGACACAAACAGAAAAAAAATCAGAGGAAAGAAATATTTAACTATTTCTAAAGTTGAATGAACAACTTTCTGGTCATATGACAACACCTCTGTTAGATAAACATAATGTTCACAGACTCAATACATCTTTTTAAAATTCACGATCAACTGAAATGCAACAGTAAATGGAAATGTGGTCCCCATTCACATACGGCTTCTTTAAATTCCAACTAGTACAATATAACTGAATAGGTAGGTAACTCCCTTAAATCAGAGACAGAAATCTTTACAGTGAGTCCTGGTTTAAAAATAGGCAGAGCTTGGTGGCTCAGCCTGTAATCCCAGCACTTAGGGGGCCAGGGAAAGTGGACTGCCTGAGCCCGCAGATTTGAGACCAGCCCAGGCAACTTGGCGAGACCTCATCTCTACAATAAATAAAATATTAGGTGGGCGTGGTAGCGCGCGCCTGTAGTTCCAGCTACATGGAACACTGAGGCGGAAGGATCGCCTGAACCCAGCAGGTCAACACCGGGATGGCCGTGAGTGTGCCACTGCACTCAAGTCTGGGCGACAGAGTGAGACTCCAATTCTGAATGAACGAACGAATGAATGAATAAATAGTGAGACTCCAATTCTAAATAAATAAATCCAAGTTGCTAATGCTGTTTTGCTGTACTAGTATTCTCATTTCCTCTCCTGTCTACAATTCACAGCTGCCACCTTATCTCCCAGCAGCTCACTTCCTGTTCTCTAAATGCTTCTAGCCTATTTGGCAATGTTTGGACATACCGGAGTGTTGAGGAATTACCAACCAGGGGCCAGCTTGGTTCTCATTGCGAGAACTATATGCCAGGGTGCTACGGATCTGCCCAGCAGCCTAAGGTAGAGCTTTCCTTCCCTTTTAAAGGAAAGTGGGACTCTCGTTTACTCTGGGCACCAGAGAACTTCCATCTTGGCAAGCTAGCTGAAGTGTGTGCTCTTCGACTAAAAAGCCAGAGGAAAAGCTAAATTTTGACCTAGGTTTTTGTTTAAAAAAAAAACCAAAATAGCCTGTAACCCTCTTCAATATAAGACATGTTCTATCATTTTCTAGTATTATTGTTATCAGTAAAGCTATTAACGGTAGGGAAATCTACAGTAAAAACATAAGGCTGAACTGCTGAAAGCCTATTCGTGCTGTAATCTAAGGTCCCAAATAAGTCACTTCCTACACCTACAACTATTTTTAGGGAAAGCAAAACAGGGTCAGTTAGCCCATCTCAAGGATGTTCATCTTTTGAGTCAGGACCCTTTCAAATGGTGTTGACAGATCCCAGGGAACCACCAGTATCACCAATGTTCAGAATGACTTCCCTCAACCTAAACAGAATGTCATTTGAATGAACACTAAATACAAGTAACTCAAATAAGAAATCTCTGTGATTACCATCACTCAGTTCTTTTTATTCTGTGAATTAAGTGAAACATGCACAACCCCAATTGTACAAGAAAAACAAAGCAATTGCCAATTTAATTTTAGACACATTTAGTCATTTTAACAAAGAACCAGAAGCATCTTAAAATAGAGGCTGGAAGAAACTCAATGAGAACAATGGTTCTGCAGACTGCTGCCTACCAGCAATGTCACTGCAGGGACAGGTGCTAAGGATAGTGGGCTCAGGGGTCTGGCTACCTGGCTCTGACTGCTGGCCTCGCCACTCCCCCTGCCTCACCTGCACGGCCCTAGGCAGCCAGGCCCACTCTTGCTGTCCCTTTCCTCATCTGCTTGACACAGCCACAGCAGAACATCCCTCATTGAGTTTATGTTCAAAGTATCATGAGAAAGGACCTTAGAATAGTGCCATGCACACAGCACACATTCAGTAAATGAGCGCTCTCTCTTGTTAATTTGTGAACCAAATCAGCGTCTTGACTCCTGGTGGTTTGAAGCCTTTCAGGTGTTCCAATGCTCCCTCTTGCTCTCCTGTGGCACCTATGGCACAAAGTTCTGGTGCATGCAGTACACTGCACTATCACATTCAAATGTTCCTCACCAGACTGAGAACCTCTTTGTTCTTGTCCTCAGCACCCTGCACATGCCAGCACAAAGCAGACATTCAACAAGTCTTCCTAAATTCCTCAAAGACAATTAACCATATTTCTGCCCCCCCAAAACAGTAAGATGTTAAAGTTGATTCAAATGAGATTGGGGGTGGTAATAGCTTTATTGAGAAAAAGCTCGCTTATGTAAAATTTACCCACTGCAAGTGTACAATGCAATGGTTATTGGTACATTCACTGAGTTGTACACCATCACAGTACATTTCAGAACATCTCTATCATCCCCTAAAAGTCCCCACCAGCCCCTCGGCAACCAATTTTCCTGTCACTATATATTTAGCTCTCTGGACATTCTATACAAAAGGAATCATACAATACTGCAGTCTTTTGCAACTGGCTTATTTCTCTTAGCACAGTGATTTCAAGGTTCATCCATGTTGTAGCATGTGTACTTACTTCCTTTATATGGCCAAGTAACGTTCACTGTATGGGTAGACCACATTTTGTTTATCCATTTGTCAATTGATGAACATCTGGGCTGTTCATCAACTTTTGGCTATTATGAATAATGCTGCTGTTAACATTTGTGTACAAGTTTTTTGTATAAACATTTTTTCATTTCTCTTGGGTATATGCCTTGGAATTGCTGGGTCAAATGATAATTCTATGTTTAACTTTTTGAGGAACTGCCAGACCATTTTCCAAAGTGCAGGTATCAATTTACATTCCCACCAGCAATGTATGAGGGGTTCCAACATCTCCACATTCTAATCCTTGCTATTACCTGTCTATGTAAAATCATGGCCACTCTAGTGAGTGTGAAGTGGTCTGATATGCATTCCCCGGATGGCTGATGATGTTGAGCATCTTCTCACATGCTTGCTGACCATCTGTATACCTTTTCTGGAGAAATGTCTATTCAGATCATTTGCCCATTTTTAACTGGGTTGTCTTTTTTATTACTGATTGTAGGAGTTTCTCTTAAGTCCTCTGAAACACTGACTACATATGAGGTAAGTTTTAGATTTTATTGCCAGATAATCAAATTTATGTATTTCAGTTAAATGTTCACAAATTCAGTCCTCATTCATTCACTTAATTCAATTAACTTTAATTTGTTGATAAGAATCCATGAAAGAAATGGTCCAAAGACAATAAATAAAGGAATTTACAAAACATAGGTCTGTGGTCAGAGCCCTGGAATCTAGGGACCAAGATCCCTGTAAAAGCTCTCAAGTCCTTAACTAGTTCTGAACCTGCAGGTGCTGGGAGATGACTTTCTAGTTCCTGATTCTTTAGGACACTTTCCAGAAAACTCACAGCTATGCATACCTTCCTGATATTTTCCAGACTTTCTTGTTGGAAAATATTACATCTTCTTATTGGATGGAGTTTATATTATCAACCAGTGCTAACTTAGGAGAAAGAGAACTCCATACAAAGTCTCCTGGCCAATGCAAAATTACTATAGCTTTCTTACCTACTAAATAGCACCAAGATTCTTCCATTAAAGCAATATTAAAGAAATGTTGAATAGCTACATTAAAACTACAGTCTGTAGAAAACCTAACAGCTACAGTCTGTAGAAAACCTACAGTCTGCTTTTCTCTCTTGACCATATTCAGTCACTGATCTGACTCAAAATCCAGTGACATAATTGCCCTAGAACTCTAACTTCTGTCCTTTCCCACTCAACCTCAGCTGCTCTCTCCTGAGTGAGGATTTTACTGGAAAGGATGTTCAATCACACGCACTATTCACTGAGGTTGCAAAGCACCTGACCATCATGAATTCACAGTTTTTTTCCTCCATCACTTCCCACTCACTCTCAAATAAATACCCTTGATGCACAAAGTAACTGTTAGCAGTGTACCCAGAGCTAAAACAGACATAATAAGTCAACCACTCTGTCTCAGAGATGAGGAAAGTTAGGCTAACAAGGTGAACCAACTTGCCCAAGGTCACATAGCAGCTTCAAGGTAGGGTCAGGGTCCAGGCCAGAGCCCCTGTCTTCTCTCTCCTGTTCAGGGAAACTGTCAACCATGCTGACTTACAGCCTTCCGTCACTCAGTCAATTAACACTTATAAGGCACTAAACAGGTGTGCTCGGGGATGCACAGGTGAAAGAGATGCTGCCCTCAAGCAGTAGCTGGAGGAGCACACAGAAGAACCCCTCAAGTTTTCTTTCTCAAGCATGTGCTCTTGCTGTCACCTCTGCAATACAAAAAATGTCCTAGGAAACAACTGTTATCAAGTTCCAATTCTGAAAGAAGACAAAGACACTAAAAAGAAACTGTTAGTGGTGGTATGTTATAAGTGAATTTTATTTGCTCTTTTCTACATTTTCTGATTTTCTAGCAATGAATATATTTTACTTCCACCTTCTCCTACTTACGAAAAAACGATCTCATTTGATAGCGAATTTAAACAATATATTTTAGCAATGAAAAGTTTTCAAGTCACTTTTACATACGTTATTTTTCTTGTTTTGAGTTGGATTCTCACTCTGTCATCCAGGTTGGAGTGCAGTGGCATGATCACGGTTACCATAGCCTCAAACTGTAGGGCTCAGGAAATCCTTCCACCTCAGCCTCTTGAGTAGCTGGAACTACAGACACACACCACCATGCCTGTTTTTTTTTCTTATATTGTAGAGATGAGGTCTCACCATGTTGCCCAGGCTGGTCTTAAACTCCTGGACACAGGTAATCCTCTTACCTTGGCTTCCCAAAGTGCTAGGATTACAGGCATGAGCCAAAGGCACCCAGCCATATCAGATGATTTTATCTTCATTTTTTTTCTTTTTTTTCTTGAGACAGGGTCTCACTCTGTCACCCATGCTGGAGCACGTCACAGCTCCATCACTGAGCTCCATCATGGCTCACAGCAGCCTTGACCTCCTGGGCTCAGGTGATCCTTCTGCCTCAGCCTCCTGAGTAGCCGGGACTACAGGTGCCCACCACCACACTTGGCTAACTTTTTGTTGTTTTGTAGAGACGAAGTCTCACTATGTTGCCCAGGCTGGGCTTAAGCACTCCTTCTTCCTCGGCTTCTCAAAGCGTTGGAATTACAGGCATGAGCACCCTGCCCTGGCCTTCACAAATATCTTAGAAGGAGAAGATTATACCAGTGCTATAATCTCACACTACAAAATCTCTTATAGACTTTAAAAAAAAAAAACTTTAAAAAAGTTTGGACAATATTTATGACATATATAATAAATAGCTCAAAAACAATTGACCAAAAATGGACAAATGTGGCTCTAACTCATTTACTGTCACTGCTGCATGGTCATCACTGTGTGGAATATACCAAAGTTTATTTATGCATTTGCTTGCTGACATTTAGGCTGTCTCTCCAACACCCCCCCCCTCCCCCGCACCATAAATATACATTGGGTCTTTGTCCCCAGTTCCTGGCATGCAGCTCCTAAAACCCTAGGAATCTCCAGTGTAGTGAGAGTGGCTTCTGTATGCTAATGACATGACTGGTGGATGGAGGCCCCTAAATAGCTTCAGGTTGGAAGCTGGTTGCCAGAGGAACTAACCCTGTGACTGAAAAGCTGAAACTTTCAGCCCCACCCCTGACCTTGGGTGACCTTGAGTGACAGCAGTTCCCCCCATCCATAGTTTTGTTTCTCACAGTTTCAGTTACCTGTGGTCCAAAAATATTACATAAAAAATTCCATAAATAAACAATTTTCAAGTGTTAAATTGCAAGTTGCTCTGCGTTACATGCAATTTCCCACCATCCAGCCTGGGATATGAATGAGTCCTCCGCCCAGCATATTCATGCTGTAGAACCACCTGCTTGTCAGTAACTTAGCAGCCAGCTTGGTTATCAGATTGACTGAAATAGTGTACAGAGGGTCTGGTACTATCCACGGATTCGGGCACTTGCTGGGGATAAGGGAGAACTACTCCTATCACCAATGGCTAATGACCTAATCAATCATGCCTAAGTAATGGAATCTCCATGAAAACCCCGATATGCTGGAGTTCAGAGAGCTTCCTTCCAAGCTAGTATACACATCCAGGTGTTGGGAGGGTGGCTCTACACATTTCTTCCATTTGGCTATTTCTTAGCTGAGTTCTGTGAGCCATTCTGGCAAATTATGGCCAGGTTTTCTGGGTAGAGGATGTGACCTCCTCCTTTCTGACAGAGCGTCTCAACAGCTCAACAATAGGTTGCAGGAATAAGCAGGGTATTAGCAAGAGCATTCCAGGTAGAGGAAGAGCACTGACAGTGCGGGAGCTCAATGTCACCTGTGAAGGGGACAATAATGGTCTGAATTAAGTAGGAGGTTTTATTCTGGGAAAAAGAATAATAGCTAACATCTACTAAGGTACTTCCCCTCACTGTTGGCTAAACTCTGTTAACTTGGAGGCTTTAGTTGGGTTCCCTAAAGACTGATACAGGTATTCCTATACACTGAATGGTTTACTGAGGTATCTTCTGTGAGCCCCCAGGAGAAAGGCAGTATGGGCAGTAGATGGGGCAAGGGAGAGAGGAGATAGGGTGTGTGAGTCAGACCAGCTCCCTCAAACCCACCCCACGGAAAGCTCTCAGGGGTGGCCTGAGTCAGTTAGTCCCACCTGGAGACAAGGGGCAGCCTCTTGTGCTCCTATGAGTCAGCTGTCAGCTGCTGGCTAGGAACAGGGGTGGGGATGGGGGTGGGGCCCAGCAGCCTACAGTGACAGCAGCCAGGGGATGGGTGCACACACAGCACCCACTGCACTTAGCTTCCAACACTCCCTCTCAGCCTTCCCTTCTCTGGGTCTTTCTCTTCTGGCCTCTTAACACTGGAGCGCTACAGAGCTCAGTAGGGACGCTTCTCCCTTGAGTCTACACTTACTTCCTAGTGATCTGATCTAGTCTCATCTTTAGATCCAACTTTGCCAGGTTATTTTCCAAAGTGACTGAAGAGCAACATCCCCTCAGCCGTGCACCTTTGCCTTATGTCGTAACCATGCTCAGTACTGTCAGACCTTGATGCTCTTCCCACCTGACAGGCAGAAGATGATTACAAGTTGTGCTTCTCTTTCTATTTGTCACCATGGATGTGTAAATTCTACGCAGTCTGGAACATCCTGGTCCATGCTCTGCTCTGTGCTTAAGCCCCTGGTGAGTTCCCACCACCTACTCCTCACCCATGGCTTCCTCCCAGAAGAAATCTTGAGTCTCATGAATCCACACAGCTCGAGGACTTTGAGGGGTTGAAAATATGGAAGGCGTAGCCATGCCCCCAAGAAGCACATACTGCCATCAGGAGTAAACATGTATGACTTCCAAATTTTTATTTTCAATCCCTTAACTTCATATCTATCCAGTATCGCTATTAGCATCTCAACTTGGCTAACAGGCAACTCCGCTTCACATAACTCCAACGGTTTGCTCATGATGTTTCCCCTAAGCTGCTCTCCCCAGGGCAGTTCCCCCAGGGCTGACCCTGTAACTTGCACAGAGTGCTGGGCAGCTCTATTTGGGCTGCAAAGCAGACTTCCCCCTCTGCCCTCAGGCATATTAACACAGACAAGGTGCTGCCCCCCAGGTTAAGCAAGGCTTCACGCAGTGTTGGGATTCCCTCTGTGGTGGTCATTAACTAATAAATACATGAAAACCCAGGCAATGCAAAAGAGATTGCTCTTAGATATTTATCACCCCAACTCTGTTTTAAACTGTGGCTAAAACATGTAGCTCGGACATACTTTTTAGATATGAGTTTAACACTCATTTAAAAAATTCCCTTGCCTAACTACAAACTGTAAGAGACACTGAAAGAAGGACTCTATGAATGTCTTTAAAGACCTTGATGCACTATACAAATATTAGCTCTTGGAGTTGTTGTCAAAGGATAAACTTCTTAAAAGTTTCTGATAGACTTTAAATTTTAGAATAGTTTTAGATTTACAGGAAAATTTCAAAGACATCACAGAGGTCCTATACGCCCCCTCACCTAGTTTTTCCTATTATGAAACTGTTAACATCTTACAGGAGTATGGTATTTTTGTCACAATCAATAAACCGATATGAATACATTATTCTTGAATAACATCCACATCTTATTCATATTTTCTTAGTTTTTACCAAGTGGCCTTTTTCTGTCCCAGAATGCCATCTAGGATACCACATCCAGTCATCATGTCTCTTTAGGTCCCTCTTGACTATGACCGTTTCTCAGACTTTCCTTGCTTCCTGTGACCTTGAGAGCTTTGAGGGGGACTCAGGAGGGTACTTTGTAGAATACCCCTCAATTGGGATTTGTCAGATGTTTTTCTCATGGTAGACCAGGGTTATGGGTCTTTGGGAGGAGGACCACAGAGATGAAGTGATCTTCTCATCACATCATATTAACAGTACAAACTATCAACATGACTTATTACCAGTACTACTAACCTTGATCTCCTGGCTGAGGAAGTATCTGACCTATTTCTTCATTGTAAGATTATTCCTGCCTCCCCCCCCACCCCCCATGGTACTCTTTGGAAGGAAGTGGCACACTTAAGGGAGGATGAGTTCCCACTTCTTGAGGGTTGAGGATCTACATAAATTATAACTCTTCTGGCCAGGAGATCTGCCTATTCCCTCCCATTTATTTGTCAGTATGGAGTCATGAATACTTATAGTTTGGATTATGGTTCAACACAATTCCATTAATTTTGTTGTTCAGGTTGTTCAAGCTTTGACCACTGGAGTTCTTCTAGTTGGCCCCTGTGTCTCTTTGACATGCAACCTCCATCTCCAACACTGTTGTGTATTTATCCTGTTTTTTTGAGCACTACATCCTACTTTCTGATAGTGCAAGATGCTCTAGGGTCACCATATGTATTCCCCACTCCAGTCTTGAAATAGGCATTTCTCTGTGCAGTCTTGGTTCTGTTTATTGAACACCGATATTAGAAACCAAGATCTTGGCCCCAGGTGTGCTCAATGCTACCGGGGTGGGTAAATGGCTTTTGACATAAAAAATTAATAGGTTATATGACAAGCTAGGGACATCTTGTTGTTATACTGTCACTAGAACAGCCCCTGACAGGACAGTGGAAAAACTTCACCAGTTTTTCTTTACATTAAGTCCCTACATACAAACCTTCAAGTTGCAAACTTTCAAAAATGCAAACATCCGTTCACATACCAATCATGTAAGTTAGTTCACATGTCTGGTGTACAGTGTCACATGCGTGCATCCTCTACAAGTGATTGTGCTTTTGTGTACTTTACTGTATAGTATTGTATACAGTAGTACAGTATCTTTATTTCAAGCTCAAGATGTCCAGAAGCAAGTGTAACAGCAGTGGTGATGCCGCCAGTACTGTATAGCTGATTGTGTTAGTTGGGCACCTGAGCTAACTTTGTTGGAGTTACAAATTGGACTTACGATGTGCTCTCAGAATGGAACTTGTTCATAAGTAGGGGACATATGCTAGTCTCTTTATCTATAGGCACAGCTGCTTAAGGAAACCAGATGCCCCAGAGTCCAGACCCACCAGTGCAGATCAGAGCAGATGACTTCCAGTTACCTTTAAATTATTAATATATCATTATAATGCTAAAAATCTCTGCCCCTAAGAGCACCACCATCTTGTGTACAGGCGCTACATGAAGAAGCACGTCTGTGAACTGTACCATGAATCTGAAACTCCACCCTGTATATACTTATACACCTTCCCCACCCCAAGTCCAACTCCTGGAGCTCCCACACCTCCCACTGGTGAGAAGATGCCTTTGGAGTGTGAGCTCCCCTTTTCTCTTCTTTGGCCATTGAGTAAAACCTGCCTGCCTTTTCAATTGAACATTCTTTCTTGGCAACCAATATAAAGTAGGGAAAAGAACACAATTTACAAGTAACAATACCAGAAGGCAAGGCAGATATCAAAAGACCTCTGGAACCAAGTTGGAGGAGCTCTCACTGACCAAGGATGAGACAAATTGAGCATCAGAAAGAATTCATATAGGGCACTGAGACAAGTATGCTAAAATCTATGAGTCCATGATAATACTAAAAAATAAAATCCTCATTGCTAACCCTTGAAGAATGACACAGAACAAACTTATAACTCTGAAAACCAATAAGCAAAAGGGAGTAAAACAAATCCCACATTTATCCTGCCATTACCTGCAAATAGTACCCCATGAGAACCAAACCACTGATGGTGCAAAGTTTTTATTTGTGTAAGTATTCTAGTTAATATGGAAGGATGAAACTAAAATGTCACCATTTCTCAACTACTAATAATGCAATGGCTCCAATGACTGTCAATGGCTGTTGAAATCATTAGGTGAAAAGTTGATGGGAATGTAGTAAGAACAAATCAAACCGATAAACTCTAACTCACTGATCAATTTCAACATCACAAAAAAACATATTACATACTTCCTGATGGAAATGCATGAAATAGTCTCAAAGCAATACCCCAGACATTCAAACCTGAAGTTGGTAAGTCTAACCAACTAGTTTACTAAAACTACAGAAGACAAAAAACACATTAAATAACATCATGGGATGTAATTAAGAAAATCCATTTATCTTATAGAATGTCTCATGTTCTAGATTTTCCCAATGCAAGGAAAACAGATATTTTAACCTATAGGCTTAACATATAGATTAAAAGAGATTTAAAGCCGGGCTCGGTGGCTCAGCCTGTAATCCCAGCGCTTTGGGAGGCTGAGGTGAGTGGACTGCCTGAGTCCACGGGTTTGAGACCTGCCTAGGCAACTTGGTGAGACCTCATCTCTACAATAAAATCAAAAAAATTAGCCGGGCGTGGTAGCGCGCGCCTTTAGTTCCAGCTACTTGGAAGGCTGAGGTGGAAGGATCGCCGGAGCCCAGCAGGTCGAGGCTGCGGTGGCTGGGAGCGTGCCACTCCACTCCAGTCTGTGTGACAGAGTGAGACGCCAACTCAAAAAAAAAAAAAAAAAAAAAGGTTTAAAAAACATGTCAATCCAATACAATGTATGGAACATGCCTGGATTTGACCCTTACAACTACAAGTTAAGAACCACCCAATTTTTTCTAAAAGGCAAAAAATTTGAACAGACCCTTTACCAAAGAAGAAAAGAAGATATACAGATGGCAAATGAGCACATGAAAACATGTTCAATATCATTAGTCATAAGGAAACACTAACTAAAATCACAATGAGACAACTCTATTCCTATTAGAATAGTTTAAATTAATTTTTGAGAGTACTTAGCAGTCTTATGTTCAAGTTCTAGTTTTTCTTAGTTGATCCTGTATTCTTGATACAACAAAGAAAATGTAATACCTATTACCCTGATAAAAATTTCATAAATATTAAGCTAGGTCCAATAGTGTCTTTCAACAGCAAGGCTAAAGGCTTTGAACTTTACCTTACTAGTAATGAAAAAGCACTTAAGAGTGCTACTCTTTTAAAAATATGTATAATTTATATAGACAGCTGACAAGTATGATACACATTGCACACAGTATTAAGAGCATTCTTTTTGAGGCTTATGGTTATACTTTAGTTAGTATCCATTTAACTGTCAGATTTATTACAGCCTAGCGTTTACTAGAGCATCTCAAGGAGGACAGGAGAACATTCCAGAATGACAAGGGAGGTTGTGAAGGGACATGTGACATTTTAAAAAGTATATTAAACATAACTGTGCTGCTTTTTAAAAACTTCTTTTGGAAGTATAATACACATGTTTTCACTGATTTCTAGTTGCTTTATTTGAAATTTAGAATATTAATAAAAGATGAAAAAATAGTTTTTATTTTAAAAAAAGTTTTAAGAAACACCAATTTCCATACAGACATATCTTGAAAAACATGATTCACAAACATTCACAAAATGCTCAACACCAAAGTGTCACACGAACCAATTTCAATTTAAACACTGTATTACTGTTTCCTTTTACTCATTACTTCTCAATCAAAAAAAACCATGATCCCATTGCATACCTTGATATTAATTTCTCAATAAGTATTATATTTCCAACTGGTGAGATAGATAAAAAATGTTTTAAAAAGATGGCCTCATTGCTTGAGTTTAAAAAGTAAAGGGAAAGGAAAAAAAAGAAATAGGCATCATGTCTATTATTGTTTACAGTAGTAAGGGCACTTTAATTTTTGTGCTTTTTCAGTTTCCTCTCCTAGTCTGGCTGCCCACATGGGCCAGCACAGCTGGGACGCATACTTCTCTCCTGACCCATCAACTCAGTCTTAACTCTCAACTTGAGTCTTCCCTGAGCACTACTCTGGGGTGAGAATGTCACTCTAAGACCCAGTGGAGGCCCACCTGTTCAAGTATTCCCAGAGCAGGAAGGGTGTTTCAAGTTTGGAAAGGGATTCTCGGAAACCACGGCAAACTGGAGGCCTTAGGTGCCAAAAAGGCTGCCAATGAAGACTACTTGATATACCAAAAAAGTAGGATTAGGGACCCTCAAATGAGAAAGTAAGATATTCTGAATAAAAAGCACTAACTCCTACGTGCAATCAGCTAAAAGTCCTTGTCTATTAGTAGATGATAATTTCTCCCTGTGCATTCAGATTGGATCCTAATTTGCAATAAAGATCGCAACTCAAACTATGATCTTCACAATGACTAGCACACTAGATGGACGACACAGCCTTGGTCTAAGCAAACGAATCTGCAAACTACACAATTCCATTCAAGCGTTTTGTATATTCCTGAATTTCTTAAAATTTATGTCCAGTATCTATATCAAATAAAAGCATAAACTATCAACTCACCATATTCATAGGCTTTCATGTGTTTCCATTCAAACTGTTATCAAAGCCCCTGCTAAATCATCGAATAAGACTCAACACGTGCCATTCTAAAACAAGGAAGTTAACCTCTTACACACATGTATGGAAATGGATAGATTACAAAAGGATCTGATCCTCAAAAATGACCGCATGGACTGGTACTTGTGGCAGATACTATCATCTTTCACAGAAAAGGCAGCTGAGGTTCAGAGGCTAATTGGCCTGAAGAACCCAACCAGGGTAGGCAGAGCCGGGCTAGGAGCTTGTTCCTAGACCAGCATGTTTTCTTACCTTAAAAACAAAGTAGGTCAGAATCATTTGGCAAGCCCATTGTTTGGGAACACCAATTCATCCTGGGAAAACTACTGTATTTTTGAAGAATGCTCACATTTTTTAAAATTAGAAAGTTGAAATTTCTAGTCCAAAATGAGCTAAGAAAACTGTTCTGAGGTTGGGCATGGTGGCTCATGCCTGTAACCCCAGCACTTTAGGAGGCTGAGGTGGGCAGATTGTTTGAGACCAGCCTGGGCAACATAGCAAAACCTCACCTCTACAAAAAAAACTTAAAAAAAAATTAGCCAGGCATAGTGGCACACACCTGTACTCCCAGTGATGTGGCAGGAAGGGGTTGGTGGCAGTTAAAGATATTTTCTTTTGAAAGCCAAGCGGCAAGCTCTAAAACCCGCCAGGCAAGTGTTGTTTGAAAAGGCCAAATGGCCAGAGACTGATGGCTCTCATGGAAATGCAAAAGAGTAACTAATTCACAGACTTATCCAAAACCCCTCTTTTGAAGTTGATGGTTTACAATCCTGCTTGCAGACCCTGCTGCCTTGCATTTCCTGGAGACCATTTGTTCTTTGAAAAATCTGATTTTGCTAAGTACAACCTTGTAAGATTCCAAAGAGAATGTGTAATCACTCAACACAACCCCCTTCCTTACCTAAACAAGGGTATAAGACCCCTCTTCTTCTGTTCTGCAGGGCTCGACCTGGAAGTGTTAGCCCCTCGAGCTCGCTGAGCTGGCCAGCGTAATAAAGTGCCACTTCCTATAATAGTCTTGGTGTTACCATCTCTCTGTCTTCCCGCTACACCAGCTACTCGGGAGGCTGAGATGGAAGGATTGATTACCTGAGCCCAGGACGTTGAGGCTGTAGTGAGCCATGATCATGCCACTGTACTTGAGCCTGAGCAACAGAGTGAGAACGTGACTCAAAAGAAAAAAAGAAAAGAAAAAATATTCTCAGAAATCAGGAAAAAATATTGGTGCAGAACTAGAAGACACACACACATTTTAAGAAACCCAATGTTTACTATGAGAGAAAACTTTCTAATAAGGAGAGCAGTCTGTCAATGTCTTTAGCAGGAACCTGGAATGCAGGAAAAGTCTGAAGCAGAGGCCTGATGGCCAACTGTTAGGGTGTTGGGAGACACCTGCCCCAGCTGGGGGCTTGCTGAACTACACTGGGGGACCTCTACACCAACATCCAACACAAGACTGCAAATCTGGAGCCAGAACACTAAGCAGGAACTAAATGTGCTCTTGACCTTAGTGATAGTATGGCTTCAAATTCAAAAAACAGAGAGGCTGATCTTAACCATCTACCTATGGCTTATCCTTCACTAATTTGCTAAAGGAAAATTCAATTATTAAAGAGTTAAGTTGGGCATATTGTTTAAAATTTTATATTTTGAATAGTATAATGATTTCACCTACCAGGTATGTACTTTAGAGCAAAGTATGCTTCTCAACTGTAAGAGAGGAGAACAAAGATAGGTCAGGGAAACCACTCTCAGCTGTCAACAGAAAAATCTGAATTCCAGTCTGGGCTTTATAAAGCATTCCGTGTCTTCATTTTGTCTGAAAAGGCAAGTTGGCCTAGGTAATTTCTAAGAAATCTTCAGCTCTAATATTTCAATTCATTGGATTATATTGTCAACTACAAAGCAAATACAACATACCCATTCCAGAGTGCAATATCTTAACAAAACTTAGCGATTCATCACCCAAGGAGAAAATTTAGCAGCTGTATCATGACATAATCAACTGGAAGGTAGGGCAGGTTGGGGGTGCAGTACTATTTTTCTGACAGCCAGGATTTATGAGTCCAGGAATCAAGAGGTGGAAATGGGAGTGGCACCACTCACTGTTACCCCTAGTGACCCACTAGCAAAATGTCTGCTTTCTGTCCTCACAACCTTATGCTCTGCTGGCCCACAGGTCTTAGTTCCAAATGGAAGAATGCTTCCACAGGAGACACAATGGTGATTCCATCCAACTGGAAGCTAAGATTGCCACCTGGCCACTTTGGGTTCCTCAGGCCTCTGAATCAACAGGTAAAGAGGGGAGTTGCTGTGCTAGCTGGGTGACTAATCCTACCAAAAGTAAACTGGACTACTACTCCACAACGGAGGTAAGAAAAGGTATGCCTGAAATACAAGAGAGCCATTCCTCAGGGTGTCTCTTAGATGACCATACCCTGAGATTAGCATCAATGGAAATGACAACTACCCAATGCAGGCAGAACTAAGGATGGCCTAGCCTCTTCCGGAAAGACAGTTTGAGTCACCATCACCCCATCAGACAAAGAACCAAGGCCATGTGAGGTGCCTGCTAAAGGCAAAGGAAGTACAGAATGGGGAGTGGAAGAAGGTAGTTAAAAATACTAGTTATGTATTTATGGAAGTGAAGACTGGAACGATCACAAGTATGTCCTCCCTATTTTGTTATGGCTATGTCTGTATGAGTGTATGCCTGGGTGTCACATTTGCTCCAACAATGAAAGTGTACTCATCCTTTTTTAACAGGTAAGTTCCTGACACTCCTTTCCAATAACTCCATTTCCTGTACAAACTAAATCTTGTTTTCAAGTGATTTCGTATTTCTGTATTTCATATTTAAATTAAACCACAAACTCACGGGAAGGTGGGAACCCATTCTTCCTCCTCTCCAATATCAAGAGACTGCAGGGCTGGAGAAGAGCAGCTCTTACTAATCAACTAGGACTTCCTTGAAGAAACTGACAGGAGCCCTCCCTCAATGACAACCCCCCTAATTGAGCTTCACTACAGCTGTTGGATAGTTTTGCTAAAGGGCTGTCTCACTCACAGATAGCTCTTCCCTAAGCTGGTACAGCTTTTGGTTAGATGAGAGACCACAGGGACGTCTTCCCAACTTTCTCACCCATCAGTAACATGATGGTGAAAACCAACTGGTACTGTCCATTCATCATCAGACAGCACTGAGGGAACAAAGCAGCTCAGAGGCCCAGCTTCAATGTGAAAAGGGACTGCCTGAGAATCATCATTTTCACTGGGAAGCGTTCACATAGACACAGCAAATATGAACGCTAATCACCAAAGTCAATTTTTTTCTTCAAGATAATTTCCGACTTCTAATAACAGTCACAGCAGTTAAATGGATTCGTTTTCCAAAAGTTATCTGTCTTCCATGCTAGGAGGAATGGGTAAGAAATCTCACCTTAACAGATATGCCTGCTGGACAGTTCCTGTTTTCCAAAAGTCTCCTGGCTCTGTAACATGCCCTTACTTACAAGCACAGGGAAAGGAAGACAGAAAACAAAGAGGGAAAGATGGAAGAGAGGGGAACCAAGGAAGACACAAGTGATCCAGATACTGATATTATCACTGTAGGCAGCACAGATGGACGGCCAAGATCTGAGTCCCAGTTCCACTACTTACTAGCTGTGTGGCTTTGGATGAGTTCCTTATCCTTGTGGAGTTGTTAGGATTAAGTGAGTTAATTCAGTTAATGTGGTTAGAGCAGGGCCTGACACATCTTAGGAGCTAAGTAAGGATAAGCTCTTGTTGTTGTCATTCCATACACTTTTCTATAATACATATAAATACTAAATATATATATATATATACTAAAACAAAAAAGGTGGGGAGTTGGAGGGCTGTGAAAGGCACAACCTTAGCTTTAAACACAAAAACTCAAAATCTACATGAAACACTCTCACCAAAGGATCGTTTTTTCTCCTAGTCATTTTTCTAATAAAAATTCAAAGCTGGGCCAAACGCTTGGATTCTTGTTCCACAGCAGGGAACTCTCTTCACTGATCCCTGCTTTATTCCTTCCTCTCACCACAGCAGAAATTTTTTAAAGATAAAAAATCAAAGTATCAGTTTCTACTCATTATTTCAGAGGTGGTGAGTGCCAGCCAGAGAGGAGCACAAACAATGTCCACTTCCCCTCAGTAGGCGGCTGACCTTGCTGCTCTTTCGTCCAAAGACGACAGTGGACCAGCCGCTGGGTAGAGGTGGCGGTTCCACCACTGGCTGTGATGCCAGCCTCCCAGGGATGACAAGGACCAAACTACCCAGAGCCACAGATGCCATTGTGACTGCTGCCGTCCGTCTGCAGCAGCTCTTTCTCACCTACGGCAAGTCAACACACATGTACCAAGTGCCTATGAACCCCTGGCTAAACACTTTCCAAGCATCTCACACAGAACACTCCAAACCTAAGACGCAGGTGTGGTTAGAAGTTATCACTCCATACAAATTCTATCATCTTTCTGCAGCGGAGTCAGGATCATTTAACATCACAGGAGATTCTGCTAGGAAGAAAAACCTAAAGGAAACATGATTTGTATTACAGTTGGCATTCTGGTCTTAAAGGGCATCCAATATTCTGGGATAAAATGTATTAACCACGGGAAAGGTTCCAGAAATTGAAGAGGGACAGGACATGGGTGCAGAGCAGAAAGCTTGGTGGATGAGTGCTTTTAGTCTAACAACCACCCTATAATGTAAATGTTGCCATTCTAATTTTACAAAACTAGGGATCTGAGGCTTAGAGAAGTTAGGTGCTTTGTCCAACATTCCACAGTCACGTGGTGATGGCACCACCACTCAAACCTAGACCCAATTCCTAAGTTTTTTTGTTTATTATGTATTTATTTTTTGAGTTGGAGGCTCATTCTTTTGCCCAGGCTGGAGTGCAGTGGCAAAAATCACGGCTCTCCGCACCCCTGACCTCCTGGGCTCAGGCGATCCTTCTGCCTCAGCCTCCCAAGTCGCTGGGACTACAGGTGTGCCCCACAACACCCAGTTAATTTTGAGATTTTTTTTTTTTTTTTTTTTGGTAAAGATGGGGTCTCACTATGTTGCCCAGGTTGGTCTTGAACTCTTGGGCTCAAGCAATCCTCCTGCCGCAGCCTGCCAAGTGTGAGTGGATCCACCATGCCTGGCCCTAAGTTTAAATGTAAAAACAATATGCATGAGTGATCTCTAACAGGTAAAGTTTTTTAGCTATTAACCAAGACTAGATGATTAACTACTAGATAGCTGGATGGTTAAGGCAAAAGAAAAATCCCTGAACAATTGAATTTCTAAATTAAAGTACCAAACAAGGGTAATTAGAAGCATCTATGGAGACGATGAAGAAAAAGAGCCACAAAGAACAGAGACTGTAGATTGAGAAGGGACCAGACGGCTAAGAGGCCATGCTGGGAGTAAGTAAGGGGGCTCCTGCCTGCCTTCAGAACACAGCACAGGAGCTTGGGGTAAGGGGTGGGCTGCAAACAGCTGGTCTTGCTCAACTAGCTTAGAGCAAAGTACTGGGAAGACTTCTGATAACTTAAAATTCACGTTAATCACCAGTTTCCTTATATGTTATATGGTGATATTTATTTGTTATTCCCTAACACAAGTTGGCAAAAGCTAAAGCCAGAATTCCGACACAGAGATAATTTGCTTTATAAAGACTCAATAGTCATCATTTATTTTCTGATGTAGCTCCAAAAATAATCTGAAGACCTTACAAGATCAATTGCCATTTCAAAATGCACACTGTATACTTTCTAAACATAAGGCTTGAAAGAAAGCTAACAGTTTAGTTCAGACCTTCAATATAGTATTATCTCCCTAGTAATCATGTCTTCACAAAACTGAAGCAAATGTACGTTTTGAAGTTATCAAGGATACTCCAACAATAACTTAAAATGCTGAAGTCTAACTCCCTATAATTGGGAAATGAGAGAAAGTTCAGTTACTTTTAATACAGCTATGATTCTCTGTACAGAACACCACCATCTTCATTTGTTTTCTCACTGACATCCATTCTTTAATACAAATAACTTTGAAACAATATCCACAGTCAACACTACCTGCCAAGTGAATAAAAGAAAAAAAGAATCTGTGACTCCATCTACATGCTCTCTATCATTTCCACTTCAGTTTAATTCAAATAACAGCTGGACTTGGCCTTGTGCCAGCCACTGGATACTAAAAATTATAGTACATGTTGCCACACTGGGAATACTACAAAGTTGAAGGATGATTGAGAAGGGTGGGGAGGGAGGGCAGTGTGGGGAGAACTAGATACCAAGACAGGAAAGGCACCCCATGGAAGGTAAACTCAGAGTTCGGTTTAGGTGACTGTTTTGTCTTTTTTTTTCCCCTAACTTCTGAAGCTCACAGTAGCTCAAAAGAATTTTACTTAATTTGTCCTCAAAATATCCATGAGAACCTTCATAACTTTCTCATAAATCACGGAGCATTTTGTATACAGGAAAATATATACAAAAGTTTTATCAAAGACCTTTCCATTATTTGTTTGTACAGCTAGCACTAAGACTCAGGATCCTAAAAAAAAAAGAAAAAAATCAGTCCAGAACACCACCCTGCTTTTGACTGACTAATTTCAACCATATTGAGATACAGACTGAAATACTCTTACAACGACCAGATGGTCCCTCAAAATTATAAAGAAGCCTCATACATTTTAAAAATGAAACAAACAAAAAAGAGAATGAGGAGGTAGTGTGTTGCCTATTAGAGCAATTCCAAAGTATAGTGTCACTCAGGGTTACAAGCTGCAGACTGCTTGGAGTGCCGAATGCTTGGAAAGACTCACCCCGCCCTCGGTCCATGCTTTGCTCCACACAAGTCTTCTGTCGTGCTTCCAGATCAAAGAGGCTCAGCCCGGCTCCATCGTCCATCACTAACCACTGTTGCTAACATTTACTATTTACTTCTTGGGCTGTGGGTGTTCACATTTATGACCCAAAACATGTTCAACAGATAAAAGCGAAGAGTGCATGAACACACATGCACTATGTTTTATGCAATTTTGTGAGTTGCCAGGGAAAAACTGCTTCATAGAAGAATGCCAACCTGAATCTGCCTGCAGGTTTTATCTCAATCCAGAGGCCTTATTTTCCACTTACTTCCATACACAGCCTAGATCATACTGTCCTGTACCAATGGTTCTATACTAAGAACTGAAATGTCATTCTCCTTTTAAGTTATGCAGTACATTTTAAAGATAAATACACAAAATAAACACAAATTATATAAGATAAGAAGATATCAAATTATATTTGATAAGGAGAAAAGCCATCTTATCAAATTCAACTATGAGTTTTTAAAAAGATTAGATATGAAATTCTGCATTCCCTAAACTATTGCCAGAATGGCTTAAGTAATTTCCAACCAATGTAATTATTTACAAAAAGTACTGGGTTGTCTAGACTACAGAATTAAGTCAGTAAGTGACACTGGGCTAAATCCCAATTAAAATTTTCAAGGAGTAATTGTGATGGATGTGGTATTTCTTACAAAAATTGATCATTTATCACATGCCAGACACTACACTGGAGCCAAAGAGACAGCTAAATGTGGCACTTGGCTCACACACTCAGAGAAGTGCTCAAGACAGGGGAGACAAGCAGGTAATAACTATACAGCAGTGAGCTCAGTGCAAGGGCAGAAAGTGCCAAGTGCCAAGTGTTCTGTGTGCAGTGCTGGGAGTGTCAGGAACTTCCTTAGTCACATGTCTCTCTGAGAAAGTCATTCTGATAGACCTCCGAACTCCCAGAGTAAGGCAAATTTCAGTACTCTCTGCTAAAACACCAATTATCTAGAATTCCTTCCACAGGCAAATGACCTCCCTTTTGCCCAGCACTCTTCTTTTACAGTGAAAACTGGAGTGGGTTTATTAATAGCTGCAAACAGAAAATTATGATTACACATTCCCTAACATAATTACACTGAATATTCCTTTCTCAAAATATTGTTTAACGCTTTTTTGTGTACATGTACTACTACAGTATAACTTAACACTGGCGCTCAGTCATCAACTTGAATTACCTGGAATATGCCTTGAATTCTTTTTTAACCTAATCTATTTTGGCAACTCTGTATTTGCATTTAATTATATGTTACCACTTATTAAAGTTTGACTTTTTGCCCATTTTGCTGAAAGACCTATTATTCCATATCTGCAGCCAGTTAGCAGATACAAACATAATATTCTTATTGAAAGGAATTATTAAAGGCAGCTTGGATGGTTAAATAATTCAGCTACTGTAAAAACAGGAGTCAATTATATCCATTCCATCATGAGTAGTGTTCATCAAAAATGGGACGTACTACTTACCAGCCAGGTGACTGGTGAGTTACATAACCTCCATTAGCCTCAGGTTCCTCATCTGTAAGCAGAGCCACCAGCATGTAACTTACAGGACTGCTGCACAGTCAATAGCTCAAGACACTGGCAACTACCATTCTGGACTTACCATCCACCAGCTCCTTCACAAATAGCTCACTTAATCCTCATGCAAAACCCGTATGGGGTCATTACAACCATCCCCATTCTAAAGATGAGGCACCAATCTGCCCAAATCTCTCAGCAAGTGGGGACAGAGCCAGGAGTGACTCCTGGGGCTGACTGGCCCCCAAAGCCTATGCAGATGCTGCAAGAGTCACCACTGGCTAATACAGCACAAGTCCCCCAAAACAGCCCCCATATTAGCAGTCACTACCGTTAAGTAGCACATTGTTTTCTTGATGTTCCTGAGAAATCCTCACTCGAGAGCAGCCTGGGCATGGCGACCCCATTTTGTGTTTTCAAAGTCAGACAAAAACCAAGTTTCTTACTTCCTCTGGGGCCTTGCCAAGCCTGCCTGTGCCCATCTGAAATCACTTCCTCACCCCTGGTTTAGCAACATGTGCTCCCACTCCCCTTCCATCTGCCTTGCTCTACAGTCCAGAAATCCTACCCCAAAATGTGTATGTCCCCAAGGGTCACATCTCTTGAGGAATCAAGTTCATGCCTATGCCTTCAGCCACCACTAGCATGACAGATTTTCAAAAGCCCTGAGACCTATGGCCCTCTGAGCACCAGGGCCATGGAAATCATGGGACCTCAGGGAGAAAAGCTGGCAGGCAGGGAAGGCTGTTCCCGACCCCCATTGCTCCAGGAGAGAACAGGGACCCAAAGCCCAGACTGGCCCACACCACCTGTTCCCACTCCCCTTCATCACACTGTTGGGATAGGAATCCCCTTCTCAGACTGTGGAACTCTGAAAAAATGAGACCGATGAGAGCTCTGTTCCTGCAGACAGTGGTTCCCAAAGCCTCGTCTCAGGATCAGCAATGTCAGACTCACCTGGAGACTCACGAGAAATGCACATTCTCAGGCCACTGCAGACCAACTGCATCAGAAATTCTGTGGGGGCCCACAATCTGTGCTTCAGCAAGTCCTCCAGGTGATTCTGGTGAAAGCTAGCTTAAGATTGAAGTGCAGGCTAAAGGCAGTGACCAGCTGAACCTACTTAGTGGAAGATGCATCTCTTCCGGTGCTGAAGAGGCAGAGCAGGCATTTGCCACTCACCTGGGCTCTCTGGAGAGGCCTGAGGAGAAGGCTAACAAGCACCAAACAGAAACACCAGAGGAGGGCAATGGGAGAAAGTTCTCTGTACATATTCGGTATGTAATTATTTCTTCAGTGGAAACAAGAAAGGAGAGATTCACCTGGTAAAATGTGTGGGGAGAACAAGGGATTGACTTGGAAGAGAAAGGGCATTTGTAGAGTTCAGCTTAATAAAATCAAAGAAAAATACAGCTCTTTACAATAAGAAGCATGAATGCTGTAGTCCTGTGGACCTATAGGACACCAGCCGACTGTCCTGGTGAAGTGCAGGGATGGACCACTTCATCTCTGACTATTTTGAACATGAGATTATCTTTTGAGAAGACAGTGACAACTGGGGCTTGGTGAAAAACAAACTGCCTACCCTCTGAAGGAAAACAGCCTTAAGAGTAAGGAAACCTGTGCTAAACAGGTCAGCTTTTAATCAAGAAGTAGCCTTGACAGAATTCAATCCGAATGAAGACCCGGTGACCATTTCCAACAGACCTGACCAGCAATTTTTAAAAAGGATTGCAGGTCCCCAGGGTGTACAAAGACAATGCACTGGAGAGAAGGAAGAAGACACTCGTCCTTCTCTTTGTAGTTATCTTTAAGTAAACAAAAAATGAATGTTGTCAACTGGCCAGGCTCGGTGGCTCAGCCTGTAATCTCAACACTTTGGGAGGCAGAGGTAAGTGGGTTGCCTGAGCCCGCGGGTTCGAGACCAGCCAGGGCAACTTGGCGAGACTTTGTCTCTACAATAAATCAAAAACTAGCCAGGCATGGTAGCACGTGCCTGTAGTTCTGGTTACTTGGAAGGCTGAGGCGGAAGGATTACCAGACCCCATCAGGTCGATGCTGGGGTGGCCGTGAGCGTGCCACTGCACTCCAGTCTGGGTGACAGAGTGAGACTCCAACTTAAAAAAAAAAATGTTGTGGACTGACAATGGGGCCCACTGGTCCCTACTTAAGGAAGGCTACACGTGGTGGTCCACAGACCAGGCCCCCGAGGGAGAGGCACCACAGCACATGCTGCCGCTGACTTGCTGGACTATACTGCACATGGAGCTGTGTATCTAGCTAAACTAAACTAACCTCACAAAACGAACAAGTAGTTTTAGACAGTTGCTGCCATAAAACCAAAGAGTGAAGAAGATAAAACTAATTATGCACATATAAGCAAAAACAAGAAAATGGCAGAAGTGGCTTTTGTCCTACTCACAGATGGCTTCTTCACTAGCCACATATTGAAGTACAAAGATGGTTTAATCAGATCTGACCAGTAACACACCAAAAAGAGACACCATAAAGAAAGAAAAGGCCAAGATGACTGTTTTAGGTATGGATGTACACACACAATCATGAATTAAAGCCCTACTTCAGATGTTACTGTAAATAGGTCTTTAAAATATTACATCTCACTGATATCTCATACTTTTACAATCTCTCTTTTGTGCTTATTTAACAATGCACATATTCATATTGGCCCAGTAGTATACAATATATTAATATGCCATTTATTGGAGTGACTACTCTTTATTTTTCAATGACAGAAGTGCTTGCTCAAGAACAGCTTGTAGGTCATGCCTACATATAAAAATACCTTTACTTTAATGCACTTCAGGACATTTTTTAAAGGTTTATAGAAAATGTTTTTAATTTGATGAACTTTATCAAAATGGCAAATCTCAGTTAGATTGGTAACACAGTTAATTCCAAGTTTATTAGTCAACATTTTATCTGGTTAAATGTGACTTGTATTATACAATTCTGAGCTAACCAGGCTGTTGAACAACCTGATTAGAATTACCCAAGAGTCACGGTGACAGCGAAGTTGGAGACAGAGAGGATAAAAATTCACGACCTCTTTTAAAGTGTCCTTTCATCAAAATCCACATGAATGCTAAAGAGTTCTGAGTGCAATGTGCTAGTTCCAAGGATGGGGCCTGACGTCAGATACACTCGTATCAATGCTGGCCACAGAATTTACTAACTTTCGGTTTTGAGCAAGTCTCACACACAAATAGAGAGGTTGTAAGAAATAAATTAAAACGAAGTACCTGGCGCACACACAAAATCTAACAAATGCTATATTTGATGACATCTTACTTACAGGTGCACATACAAAATGCCTGACCTCCCAACTGCGGGACTTAGGCACACACCCTCAGGCAGTGTGTTGTGAGGCCTGCACAGAACACCCCCGGTAAGTACACGTCACTGATTCTAACTCAAGTGTGGTCCTTGGACTAGCAGCATCACCTGCGAACTTGCTAAAATGCAGAACATCAGGCCCTACCCCAGTCCTAATTCAAGCCCCATTTCAAGGCAATGAACTAAAGGAGAACTAAAGTACAAATCCCTGGTCAGCATTATACCTGGTAACGTCAGGTATAATGCTGACATAGAGCTCAGCAGAGGATGAAAGGCGAGCGCTTCCTTCCTCGGGTCACTAGATTACCTGCGCAGCATCTGTAAAAACAACTGAGAAGAAAATTGCCAAGGGGTGGCAGGGTAAGCCCATAAGGTCATTCATTGCCTACCATCAACCTTTCTAGGCTTTTGTTTTTTCTCGCGTTATTTCTTTTCTTTTTCTTTCTTTTTTTTTTTGAGTTGGAGTCTCACTCTGTCACCCAGACTGGAGTGCAGTGGCACACGCCTAGCCACCATAGCCTTGACCTGCTGGGTTCCGGCGATCCTTCCTGCTGGGCTCTGGCAATCCTTCTGCCTCAGTCTTCCAAGTAGCTGGAACTACAGGCGGGCGCGACCATGCCTGGCTAATTTTGTTTGATTTATTGTAGAGATGAGGTCTCGCCAAGTTGCCCAGGCGGGTCTCGAACCCGCGGGCTCAGGCAATTCACTCACTACAGGCTGAGCCACCGAGCCAAGCCCGGCTCTCTTTTTTTTTTTTTAGTTGGAGTTTCACTCCGCCACCCAAGCTGGAGTGCAGTGGCACACTCACAGTCACTCCAATGTCGACCTGCTGGGCTCCAGCTATCCTTCTGCCTCAGCCTTCCAGGTAGCCAGAACCACAGGTGCGTGCTACCATGCCTGGCTCATTTTTTATTTATTGTAGAGACGAGGTCTCTCCAAGTTGCCCGGAGTTGGTCTCAAACCCACAGTCTCAGGCAATTCACTTGCCTTGGCCTCCCAAAGTGCCAAGACTACAAGGTGAGCCACTAAGCCTGGCCTCCCTCCTGTTATTTCAAAAGTCCTAAGACAAACTGCCAATCTTTCAGACTCCCCATAAGTTAGAGACTAATCTGCCCAGCTGCAAAACTGAGGCAGAGAAAAGCACCTATTTTGTAAGTGAACATCAATCCCTGTGAAAGGAAGGTACTAGCAATGACATACACATGTACACACACAAATCCAGGATGTTTTCTACTTAGAAAACGTCTGACAAATGAAAGATAAAAATAACCTGGGCCTCAGACTAACAGGAGTGGCAAAGTCATTACCAAAACAAAGCAAATGCCAGGATCCTGAGAGGTCACATTGGTTCTGTAATTTTGTCAAGATATTTAAAAATGAGAAGATCAAATATTGGATACCTACTAATGGAAAACATTTTACTGAATCTATATTGGTGGTTCTTCCAGACAGTTGAACAACTGAATTTTATACAAATTGTCCTTCCACCTAAATTTTATAAAGGGCACCAAAATCTTGTTTCATTCACAAAACTGCCTTATTTTGGGGTGAAGGGTAGTACCAGCTGAGTAACCCTATTAAGTTGCTGTCTACTATGACTGCTCCCCTCAATCCCCCTACAATGTGAAAGGTATTTTCTTTTTCCTAAATAAGAGGGAGAAGTAGGCATTTGTAGCAATGCAGGCCAGTGCTAAACAGAAGCATCCTCTTGGCCTCATCGTGAATTGCTGGCCCTCAAAACCTCAGTGGACAGGCTAAGTGCTCACCCTCCTTCCTCACAGGGCTCATTCCTTAAGGGTGAGTAGCTGGGTGCCGGCTGCAGCTTCCTCCAGAGGTCACAATGGGCAGTGAGGAGGTGGGCCAGTGGGTGCATGATGAGCTAGCCAACAGGAGTCTGCCTGCTGGGAGCTTGGCTTGGAGAACCACTGAAATCTCTTCCCACGCCTTGCATGTGTTAGGGGTAATTTGTTGACTTTGTACAGATAGATTAAGGGCTTCGGGCTCCAAAAGTATCAGCCCTAGTACCTGCTGAAAGAAGCAAAAGGCCTTTGCTAGAGTGTTGGGGGGCACAAGATACCTGTGAGGTATCTGCCCTAGACTGTTCATGTCTACAGGAGGAAGGCCCAGCATAGACCTGTTGTGTTATGGTGTTCTAGGCCTCGACTTGCCCTCACTGCCCTACAAAACATCTGTATCTATCTTCCCAGCTTTTGGCCTTTTTATTTTCACATTTTCATGAAATATGAAAAAATAGGAGGCCGTTAGTATAATTGATACACCAAAGTAAACCTACTACTGTCAATGAGATAAGAGGATAAGATTGCCTATCTAACAGAAGTTCTATGAGAATTTCACCTTGGCCCAGTTCACCTGCAACCGACAGCAACCCTAGAAAAAGCTGAACTGGTTCTGTGGGGTTGACGGCAAGGGCTGATATTACTAATCAATCAGGAGGAGGCCATGTTTTGCTGCAATGACAAATACTGCCCCAAATCTCATTGGCTCATAGCAGGGGTGTATTTCTGGATCTTACGTCCTAGGCATGTGGGTCAGCCGAGGCTCTGTTCCACCCTGTCTCCACTCAGAGACATGAGTTGAGCGGCCTCTAGTACCTGTACCATCAATTGCAGCAAAAAAGAAGAAGCGTGGAAAAGTAGGCAGAGCTTTACAAGATCTCCATGCATACTGCACTGGACAAGGCCAGTTAGCTGAAAACATCTAACCTGAAGGAAAAGGAGATGTGTGACTGTACCATGTCCCTGGACAAGGAGAAGTGGACAAGTCAGAATAACAGTGATCACACACCCCCATCCCAGATTCCAGCTGGCACCTTTGACCCTAGCCAGGACCGACTCCTACCCCTCACTCAAGCAGGTTTACATAAACAGCTATAACATAGACAGATACTTGCTGGTGGGGGGTCTTCCAGGGCCATTTCCCATGGATTTCCTCTGATTGCTCTCTGCTTGGTTGTCCGTTTTCACCTAAAATTCATCTTACTGTTGAAAATCTCTCCTGCTGAGTAAACATATTCTCACTTTCTCTAACTGCAGAAGCTGTTCAATCCCATCGGATCCACTTCCCTCCATTCCTAATGTCACGTAAAAGCCATATAGCCTGCAGTCTGCTTTTTCCAACTGTGCTCCCATCAGATTACAGAGCAGGCACCACTGATTTCTCAGCATTCTGAGTGCCAGTGCTTAAGAAAAAAAGAACATTAAAATACGTAAGTTAAGAAAAACCTAAAACCTTTCGTCCTTGTGACTATTTAAGTGAAACATCTTAAGTTATATTACAATGTGTATGTATGTGAATAGAAAGCTGTCTAGGAGACACCAATGTAAACACTGGTCATCTCTAGGCAATGGAGTTATGAAAGAGTTTTACATTCTTATTGTAAACTTTTTTACAAATATATTATTTATATAATCTCATATATAATTACATATAAGTTACAGAAAGCTAAATTAAATTGTCTTTTTAGTATATTTTCAGAGGATCAATTTCATACTAATGAATTTCTCTTGTATATATTACTTCCTTCACACTACCTTTTGAAGTATTGCATCTGAGGTAAAGAAAGCAAAAGTTGGTACCATGGTACTTATTTATTAAAATAGACCTCTGCCACAAAGAAGACATGCAGAGTTAAGCTCTCTGTAAACATTTCTTCATTATCTTATTGAAATACCTAAAATCAAAAGTGATTCAAGCCAAGGACATGCAAGTGACAAAGCCAGTAAAGAGAGCGGGACACTTGAAAGGCTGAGGCGGAAGGATCGCCGGAGCCCAGCAGGTCGAGGCTGTGGTGGCCGGGAGCGGCCAATGCACTCCAGTCTGGGCGACGGAGTGAGACTCCAACTCAAAAAAAAAAAAAGAGAGGGGGACAAAAGAAAAAAGCCAACCTGGACTCTGCCCTGTACACACAATGGGCTGGCCTAGGCTCTTCACTGGACATGATGGGCACGACAGAATGGACGCTGGGGAGAGGAAATACTAATAACAACAACAATAATAATGGCAGCTAACATTTCCTGGATACAAACGTTTTGCTTGCTTCTCTACTAACATATGCATTTTCTCACCGAACTCTGAGGATTATTCTAAATAGTAAGAACTACTATTTTCCCTATTTCTAACAATGAGAAAACGAAGGCACCTGCCACCATATTTCAAATTTCAAATCAACTCCAGGAAGACTGAGCAATGTATAAAAACACAAAACCATAGCAAATCCAGCACAAAGCAATTGCAGAAGTATAACATTGTTGAAAATGACAAATGTCTAAGCTTTGAGGAAGCAGGAGTAAACCAAAGAAAAACTACAGAAATATGTAAATGTCTGTGGTGGGCACATTGCTTCCATATGTCCAACACTCTTGGTTTCTACAAGGGAGGGAGTGACTCTTAGTCCATTCCAGGTGCTTCTGCCAGGACTCCCCCCAACATCACTGTGTCTCAGAGTCAGCCAGCTACAGAAACCATCATGACTCAGCCAGCCAATCGAGTCTTCCATACTTCTACTGACAGTGACTGCTCTAAGGAATGAGACAATAGAATCAGTCCTGAAATTTTATAGATCACCCTGGGAGAGAGAGGGTGCTACGGTTTGAATATTTGTTCCCTCCAAAACTCATGTTAAAATTTAATCCCCCAAGTGGCAGTACTGACGGATGGGATCTTTAAGAGGTGACTGGGTCATAAGGGCTCTGCCATTGTGAATAGATGAATTCATAGATTAAAAGATTAATGAGTTATCATGGGAGTGGGACCAGTGGATTCAAAAGAAGAGAGACCGGAGCCAGCATGCTTTGCTACCTCGCCATGCGAATCCCTGCGCCACCCTGGGGGACTCCACAGGGAGTCCCCACCAGGAATAAGGCCCTCCTCACGTGATGCCAAGCTATGCCCTTGGACCTCCCAGCCTCTGGAATGATAAGAAATAAATTTCTTTTCATTAGGAATTACACAGTTTCAGGTACTCTATTATAAGCAACACAAACAGACTAGGAAGGTCTGCCTTTTCACTCAGCACGGTGAGCTCTTAGGGTCATGAAAGCCTGGTGCTATCAAAAATCACCAACTATGAAAGATATTGGCAAGAGAATCAAGTTCACACACAGAGAAAGCAGAACCTGAATACACTACCTAAATCCTGGGACCAAAATGTGCCCACAGTCAGACCAACCTGGGGTATTTCTGTTAGAAAAGAAATTCTTTATTTTGGGTTAAGTTAAAGTCAGATTTATACAACTTACAACTAAAGGTGATGTAATTAATGCTAACTGATATTATTAAAATTAAAAGATCCAAACAAAGAAAAATGTGTTCACTGAATGTCATAAAGGATTAAGAAGAGAACATGCTAAATAAGTTTCTCTACTGAGCAAAGAAAAAGAAGCACAGATCTAAACAACAGGTACCATAGCAATGCAGAACGGCGGGTGGCATCCACTACAGGTAATGTTAGGCATCTATTCATAAGCAAAATAAATGACAATAATAACAGTCATTGTAAAATACAATATCCATATCTAATGCTAGGAAAGACATGCTAAAACTTCTATCCTCAAATATAGCAGTATATATTGGTACTCTGGGAAGCAAGCAGAAGACATGTACCAAAGTAGCCTGTCCTCACTCCCACTCATAATTTGTTCTCCTTAAGATAGAAATTCCAATGTTTATTGCACTAGGTATTGAAAATCATTTGAAAGCCCTGCCACCCAGTATGCCTAGTCGATTTTAAATTTTGTCTGAAGGAAAACCATTTTCTTGCTAAGAGAAAAATACTTTTAAAATTACTCACCACTTTGGTCTTTGTGTACTTAAATTCCTTAAGAGAACTCTCATAATCTATAGTTGATCGTAAACCATGCTAATGATTATTTGGCTTAAGCCACAGCTCTTTATCCTTTTCCTGAGAGACACGATGCATTCTATATGTGCAATTATTAAAAGTAAATTAGAGAAGAACAGCTAATGACCTTGCTGTATATGAGGGCTGGTTTGTTATTCAGTTTTTCAAGATACATGAATGTTACTCCATTTCATAAACTATTTCTTTATGGCTTTTATTTGAAATTTTACAAAAGGAAATAAATAGTAGAAATAAATACTAACACCCACCCCCTGCCTGCCCACTTCCAAATACTACACTATACAAGAAAGAAATCCTTATAACATTAAAGTTGTGCTACTTTATTATTTTAAATATTTTCATTTTATTCCTATTTTAAAATAGAGGACCTATGCAAAATAAAGCCAGTATATTCAGTGAATAAAATTCTTTTTTTTTTTTTTTTTGAGTTGGAGTCTCACTCTGTCACCCAGACTGGAGTGCAGTGGCTGCTCCCGGCCACTGCAGCCTCGACCTGCTGGGCTCAGGCGATCCTTCCGCCTCAGTCTTCCAAGCAGCTGGAACTACAGGCACGCGCTACCACACCCGGCTAATTTTTTGATTTATTGTAGAGATGAGGTCTCACCAAGTTGCCTAGGCGGGTCTCGAAACCGCGAGCTCAGGCAATTCACTCACCTCGGCCTCCCAAAGCGCGGGATTACAGGCTGAGCCACCGAGCCTGGCCTAAATAAAACTCTTTATTCTTGATTCTTCGATTTTCACAGAACCATTTCACAAATGACGTGCTCCTCTCCTCTGCATCATATGACTCTTCAATTACTTGGTACACAGGCTATGATCTTTTTAGCATTCTGCCTGCTCCTTTTCCTTGTTGTGATTTGAGTTTCCCATCTGTTGGGCATAGTAATTACTTTTTCCATATCTAGGAAACTGTTACATGGATCATATACACAGATGGCTTCTGAAGATACTTCCAGTTACAAACGTATTTGATAAATTGAAGGATAATAATAGTTAGGCCCAACCTACCTCGGGGGGAGTCAATCTCTGATCAAATGTCCATAAACACTTTGCTGCATAAAGTTGATTCTAGGAAGTAGTCAAATGTGTAACAACACAGCTATGTGTATACTCCACAGCTAGGAGCACATTCCCATATTGTAGTAACTGTCACAAATACATCGGAATTCAGGTTTGTTTGTTTGTTTTAATTTGCATATCAGTAAAAACAAAACAATTTAAATACCTATCAATAAATGGCCAAATAATTACAAATAATGGTACATTTATTTATTTGAATAATTATCTTTTTTACTCTTTTTTAGATCTGGTAAGAAGCTTACACATAGGTAGAGAATAAAAGCAAGGCACAGACCAGGTTTATCATGATTGTTACGTTTTTTAAAGAGCTGTGTACATTTACGTGCATGACTGTGTGTTTTCTGCCTGTTCTTATGTGCACAAAAAAAGCTCATGGACAATAACACACTGTTAATGATTGCTCCTCTAGGTACCAGAGAAGACATGCCACTTTATATACTTTATCCTTCGAATTTCTCACTGTGCATATGAATAAATGACTTGTGTAATTTAAAATGTTTTAATACTATCTTAACCAAATAAAACCACCTGGCATAGCTGCTGGCTCCTGTGCACATACATTTGTTTACCAGGCATTACTCTCCAACAGAGCCTAACCTCAAGCTGAAGAGTTCTCTGCAGATAAAGTGTGGGAGGCACGACTGGGCCAAGCCACACTGAGAGAGAACACAGGAGCTGTCAAAGCGCTGTTTGCCAGTTCACAGGAAAGAGGCACACTACATGATTCCCATGCCCTTTTATAACATTTTGCAATAAATTATACTAATTGAAATCTTAGAAAAAATGTTTACAAAATTCCAAAATCAACTTCTATTGATTGTCACTTCAAAACACAACTTTTTAATGTACAAGAAAAAAAGTATGCTGTCTCATCTCAGGGGAAAGTGGCCTTTTATGGATTTAGGGATAAAATTAAATATGCCTATTAAGATACTTTCAGCAAAAATGTATGTTACTGGCAAAATTATGAAATTGTTGTTTATTTTGGCATGATAAGTCTTTTTGGAACTATGAATTAGAAAACCACATCTTGAGTTGGGACACTCATTTTTAAAACACAAACAAGGAATCAGAGAGAAATGAAAGCTGGGCAGACTATTAACAATGAATTACTGTGTCCACAATAGTAGCTGCTGGTGGTAGCCACCTTTGCTGTCACCATAGAGTGCTTCTGCAGAACTCAGGGATACACTGGGATCTAGTCAGGTATGTGCTATACTCTCCTTAGTGAGATTTCAGTTATGACACTAATCACAAAGTTATTTTTTTAAACAGCAAATGTATTTTTTCAGGTGATTTTGTTAAGCAGTAATATAACTATACATATGGAGGATAACCATACCTGTGATGGAGGCACTGTTGTATTCATTAGAAAATGAGTACATTATTTTTCTCTAAGCAACTTATATGATAGATAACATCAATTTTATTACCAACCTTCTGTATAAACAGAATTTTAAGGTTAACTATTTGCTAGTTAAGTACAGAAATTACTAAGTCCTGTACATATGAATTAGATGAAAGCTGGCAATTTGCTACAATAAACAGAAAATGGAAAAGATGAGATTATTTATTCTGGCTAAGCCATTTTAGATACTTGAATATCTTAAAGCATACTTTTCCTTCAGCTATGTTAGTACGTACTAAATAAGAGAGCAGAACTGATTAGCTAAATAATTGGGGAGTGAGTTTTTCACAAATATGAATTTAGCTATGAAAACCAAGTTAAATCTACAAAGACTCAAAGGCAGGTCACTAAAAAGAAGTTTCAGTTGAATTAAATAAGGGTGCTAAAACCGTAAAAAATTAGACAAAATCTCAAAAGACAGTGCATACTACTAGCTTTAATTTCCAGGCAGCTTTAGAGTTTTGTTCATAATAAATAGTTGTAGTCAATAAATGGTACACAAAACTTAAAGCAGGTGAACTCTATATGAACTGCATCTGAGTGAAGTTATTAAGAAAAAAGAAACCATACCATGTATGCACACATACACATGCAAAAAAGACAATTCGAAATCCTATGAGAATCTTTCTTAAATAAAATATTGGCAGTGCCCGGTTTTATAGCAAGTAGCACATGCCTTGGACAATAAAAAAAATCATGGTATCTATGTAAGGAATATATGAAAAACTATTAACTGATCAACCTGCTACTTAGAAAGTAAGTTTTAAGTTAAAGTAAAATGTTTAAGGTGTTTATGCCACACTTTGAAATGATTTTCTGTTTTAATCAACTTTTCTTTTTTTCTTTTAGATTAACCAACCACCTTCTAGTTCCAATTCCTTCATGAAGTTTTAAGATATATACATGGGACGAGCGGGTGCTCATTTAATACTTAAGGCCTATAGTGATTTGGATATTCTTTTTTTTTTTTTTAGTTGGAGTCTTACTCTGTCACCCAGACTGGAGTGCAGTGGCCGCTCCCGGCCACCGCAGCCTCGACCTGCTGGGCTCTGGCGATCCTTCCACCTCAGCCTTCCAAGTAGCTGGAACTACAGGCGCGTGCTACCATGCCCGGCTAATTTTTTGATTTATTGT